>JBBBDQ010002951.1:332500-507309 GCA_037127315.1 Ascarosepion bandense | reverse complement strand
ATATATATATATATATATATATATATATTATAAATTATATTTCAGAACAAGTACCAATGTTTGTTTGTATCCACTACAAAGTGTACATTTTGTTTCGACATTGAAATATTCACATTGAATATTCACAGCTCTATATTATATATCAAGTGCTGTTTTAAATTAATGTTTTGGGCATTGTAAATTTTTCTTTGTTCCTTATTCACTTGTGTGTGTGTGTATATATATATATATATATATATATATATATATATATATATACTCCTGATCAAAATTTTAAGACTACTTAAAAATCTTTAAAATGAAATATTTTTTTTTTACGGATAGATTTTAAACTCCTCCCACTTAAGGTTACCAATACTACAATCTAAAAGGTTATGGAAACAAAAAGCTATATTCCAAACATTTTATTTAAAAATTTACATTTTTATAAAATGAGGCGATTTACACATGATCAAAATTATAAGACCAAAGACAAAAATTCTACGAAATTGTACAAAAAGTGTATGAAAACATTCAACAACCAAATTTAATAATGAGTTCTACCTCCACTGCTTTTGATGACTTCAAAAATTCTGCCGGGCATACTAGAAATAAGCATTTCCATTAAGGTGCGGGGGATGTTGCTCTAGCTTCTGAAGATGGCTTCATGAAGTCCATTTTTTGTTGAATATTGTTTGCCATTTCGATAAACATCTCTTGTCATCCATCCTCAAACATTTTCAATTGGGTTCAAATCTGGTGAGCATGCAGGATGTCCCAAGAGATGGACGCCATTTTCTTGTAGAGAGGTCAAAGCATGGATTGCAGCATTATTCTGTTGGAATAACCATGCATCCACACACAAACAATGGCCCTCCATCATCAATGATGCTTTTTGTAGCATGACACTGCACCACCTGGAGCTCCATCATCCCTCTGTAAGAAAAGGCACCTCATACCATTAGGGACCCTCCACCACTATGACATGTGGAGAAAATTTCAGGAGGCATGTTTTTGTGATGCCAATATCGTTGGAAGCCATCAGGACCATCTAGATTGAATTTTTTCTCATCAGAAAACAGGACTTTCTTCCACTTCTCATTGTCCCATGTTTGGTATTCACAACCAAACTTTAAGTAGTCCACCTGTGACGTGGAAGCAGCCAAGGAATTTGTTTACGCTTTTTATTTACCATGCCTTTTTGTCGTAAGTGTCGTCTGATGGTTATGGGACTGCAATCAGCATCTGTGACTGCCTTAATTTGACTAGAAGAAAGTTCCGCCTCTTTCATAACAACCCGTTTTATTCTCTTACTCAATGCAGGAGAAATTTTTTGGGGCCTACCAGAGGATTTTGTTTTTCCATAAGTCTCACTGTTCTTTAGAAAGTTACAAATCACAGTTTTGCTGCGATTGCCCACTGTGACAAACCTTGCTTATGGAATTCTAGAATTCAAGAAAGCTCAACTTTGGTAAGTTTGCTTGCTTTAGGCATGGTAACACCTTTACACAGTGATTGGTAATCTCTAACTGAACTAAAAACATTGGAATTACCATAGATCTAACAATTTATATCCCTGGTCTTATAATTTTGATCATGCGTAAATCGTCTCATTTTATAAAAATGTAAATTTCTAAATAAAATGTTTGGAATGTAGCTTCTTGTTTCCATAACCTTTTAGATTATAGTATTGGTAACCTTAAGTGGTAGGAGTTTAAAATCTATCTGTAAAAAGAAAATTTCTTTTTAAAGATTTTTAAGTGGTCTTAAATTTTTGATCAGGAGTGTATATATATATATATATATATATATATATATATATATATATATATATCCAAGTGAATAAAGAACAAAGAAAAATATAAACAACATTCAAAACATTAATTTAAAACAGTGCTCAATATAGAAATAGAGCTATGAAAATTTATTATAAATTATAGTTTAGAACATATACAAATTACAATCTCCTACAAAGTGTAAATCTTGTTTCAACATTGAAAGGATAATGTCTCATCAGCTAGTTAATAATGATCCTGATGAGACATTGTTCTTTTGATGTCGAAACAAAAGGTACACTTGTAGTAATTGTAATTTGTACACGTTCTAAACCATAATTTATAATATATAGCAATTGGATGTCTAACTGTACTGATGAGCTGTGATACAGCAAAACAGATGTCTGCAGATGACTATTTACGCTGTCACACCCTGATTGAGCACTCTGGAAGAATAATAGACTTTGAAAAAACAGTAGCTACTCTAGCATCTACGCATCATTCATTCAGTAATGAATTAGAACTCTTTCACTACTGGTGTATGAATACATGATATATATCACACACTCAGTCTGCCTCCTTCTACTGAGCACCCATAGGTCACAGGTAGAATCACCGACTGACGCCAATTCGGATGTCTAACCATACTGATGATACAGCAAAACGGATCTGTCTGCGGATGACTGTATATATATATATATTTTTTTTTTTTTAGGTGCCACAACTAAATCATGGAAAAAACTGCAAAGTATGAATAAAAAAGACCCCAGAGTTAATAAAAACAAACTTTTTTCCATCAAAATGTTTATGTTAATTATTACAAGGAAATATCAAAGTATTTTTTAATTACTTTTTAAAATTTTATAATCCCATTTAACATGTTAGAAATTTTGGTAAAACCTCTTTTATTTGAGTTAGCAGGTAACCAAATTGTTATAAAGTTTACAATGGAAAATGTAATATTACATAACTTATTTTTTTTCTGGTGACAAACACATTAATTTGAAAATACTTCTAAAAATCAAGTAATTGTCGGATTTTAATGAAACTTTCAGGACTTATTTACGAATGAATGAAATTATTTTAAAAATTATTATTTTAAAAAAATCTTGGTAAAAATATTTTGTTTTTTTTTACAACTGTTACACACCTCCATGTAAATTCATAAAATTTTAAGAAATTTAATTTTGTTGAGATAATTGTTTTTATTAGTTTAATACTGGACTCATTGAGTAATGTAAATCATCTGTTATCTTTTTAAACATTTTGCCTTTATTTCCGAAAATCTCCTCCCAATAATAAAATAAAAAATGCAATATAATTATGACATTATTTAATTTGATAAGCTTTTAATTATCTTAATAAATAATATAAATTAAGGACATAACAGTCAAAAAAAATTTTTTTTTGATAAATAAGGAAATTTTTAGAGAATTGTATTGATTTTTTTTTTTTTTTTGGTTATAATTTATAAAATTTCAAAAGTATTTTTAAAATACTTCAAAGATTTATTGGGGTTAGTTTATAAACTCATTAAGTGAAGATTATATCTGGTAATCAAAATTTAAAAAGTTTAATAAAAAATAGTCATGCCTTCCTATTTTTAAAATAATTTTTATTTTTATTTTTTTTGGTGCATTTGAAGCTTTTTTGTATGGTAATTTCTATGTCCAAATTAAAATGTCATGTATTTCAGAGTTTTTTCCCCTTACCAGAAAAAAAACTACAACTATGTCACTAGTGATCGCCATACACTTATCTCATCAGATCTGTCAACACATATGGTGAAAAAAGGTGAGAAAGTTGAACTGTGTTTAAGAAATTGTCTTATTCTAAATTTCATGCTATAAATAATTAATACTTGTGTAAATCAGACACAAGCTTGATAACCATTATGCAATGTTTAGGTGCTCATATATATATATATATATATATATATGTGTGTGTGTGTGTGTGTATGTGAAATGCGTAGAAAAAATACTTACTTCTCCACTCCACAGGTAAGGAATGCGCCCAGCATTTTTACTTTTGATAAAGACGATATCATTTTTGTTAAATGACAAAAATTTTGGATCATCATTATGGTATGATTTCATGGCACTTGCTTCTGAGATTGTTTCTGGTAGAGAAAGGAAAAAGAATTAGAAGACAATAATTTTATGTTTTACTTAAGATAAAATGATTTTACACAGATACACAATAACTTCTGCCTGAATTTCTCAGATAAGGAGTAGTTAATTTTACCCATGGAGTACTGTCCTCATCATTGATCAAGAACAATCTACTCTCATATATTAAATAAAAAATTCTGAAATTTCTTAAAGGCCATCCATGTCAATAATCACTTGATGAAAGAAGGAGGGCACATTATCTGAACCATTTTAATAACAACAATGATGGGGAAAACTGTCCATGTGTAAATAATGTAAAGATATACAATAGTTCCAATTCTATGCTATCTATCCAACTTTAATCTGCAAGAAATTAAATGCAATGTCAATCACTTTCTACTGTCCTCCAGATTACTCTTTCCTCTTCCCCACCCTCTGCCCTTCTTACGTTTTAGTGGCTATACTGCTTTACATGGGGTGATACAGATTAAAAAAAATTAAATGCAATGTCAATCGCTATCTACTGTCCTCCTGATTACTCTTTCCTCTTCCCACTCATTATTAATGTTGCTGTTCTTAATTCTTCCCCACCCTGTAACCTCTTGCGTCTTAGTGGCTTTACTGCTTTACATGGGGTGATACAGATTAAAAAAAATTAAATGCAATGTCAATCGCTATCTACTGTCCTCCTGATTACTCTTTCCTCTTCCCAATCATTATTAATGTTTCTGTTCTTAATTCTTCCCCACCCTGTAACCCCTTGCGTCTTAGTGGCTTTACTGCTTTACATGGGGTGATACAGATTAAAAAAATTAAATGCAATGTCAATCGCTATCTACTGTCCTCCTGATTACTCTTTCCTCTTCCCAATCATTATTAATGTTTCTGTTCTTAATTCTTCCCCACCTGTAACCCGTTGCATCTGGGTGGCTTTACTGCTTTACATGGGGTGATACAGATTAAAAAAATTAAATGCAATGTCAATCGCTATCTACTGTCCTCCTGATTATTCTTTCCTCTTCCCACTCATTATTAATGTTTCTGTTCTTAATTCTTCCCCACCCTGTAACCCCTTGAGTCTTAGTGGCTTTCCAGCTTTACATGGGGTGATACAGATTAAAAAAATTAAATGCAATGTCAATCGCTATCTACTGTCCTCCTGATTATTCTTTCCTCTTCCCACTCATTATTAATGTTTCTGTTCTTAATTCTTCCCCACCCTGTAACCCCCTGCGTCTTAGTGGCTTTCCAGCTTTACATGGGGTGATACAGATTAAAAAAATTAAATGCAATGTCAATCGCTATCTACTGTCCTCCTGATTATTCTTTCCTCTTCCCACTCATTATTAATGTTTCTGTTCTTAATTCTTCCCCACCCTGTAACCCCCTGCGTCTTAGTGGCTTTCCAGCTTTACATGGGGTGATACAGATTAAAAAAATTAAATGCAATGTCAATCGCTATCTACTGTCCTCCTGATTACTCTTTCCTCTTCCCACTCATTATTAATGTTTCTGTTCTTAATTCTTCCCCACCCTGTAACCCCTTGAGTCTTAGTGGCTTTACTGCTTTACATGGGGTGATACAGATTAAAAAAATTAAATGCAATGTCAATCGCTATCTACTGTCCTCCTGATTACTCTTTCCTCTTCCCACTCATTATTAATGTTTCTGTTTCTCACTCTTCTACACCCAGTAACCCATTGCATCTTAGCAGCTTTACTGTCTTGCTTGGGATGAAACTGACTAAAAATTATTTTGAAAGTACACACATTCATTTTTACATCCATATGTTGGTATTGGCTATTTAATAAGCATCATGGATTAGATGAAAGAAATATTCAAACTAAGGAAATATACACACACATTCATATAAACACATGTGTAAGACAGTTTATTGAAGTATGCATATATTTTTGTAATAACAATATATCATAAATATACCTACAATGAGAAAACAATTTGAAGTCCAGCTCAATTGAAGGAAATTGTTTCTATAATAAAAAAATTTGTTGACTAATTTTTATTGTATTCATTACAGCTTTCTCTACCCACATTTATCAAAATATTCTAATTTTATTTGATTGATTTGTTTTTTATGACTTATCAACCCCTTGCAGATTATTTAAAGCCAGAAAATATTTTTAAGTTGTAAGAATATTGTTTTGGAGATAAGGGATACAAGTCTTACTCATTAACTCATAGTTGGGGGAAGGAGAGATAGGTTCATACCTTTAATAGTGGCATTTGCATGTAAGTAAATATAACGAACCCAACTGGATTCGTAACTCAGCTCTCCAATTAACAATTCTAAGCCATTTGCCATTAAACTACCTGATAATCCAAGTTCACAGCAACTGGTATTCCCAAGCAGTCACTCATCTAATTATTAACCAGGCTTGATATTGTTTAACTTTGGTGATGATACAGGAACAGGTGTTTCAATATTATATGGTTGTAAGCCATGTATTGTTAAGAATTCAACTATGTTTATTATTCTGGTCTCATTCCCAACAATGACTACAAAGTTTTTGTTTTTTTAAATACACTTGAATATACAATCCCCTATATATATATATATATATATAGAGAGAGAGAGAGAGAGAGAGAGAGAGAGAGAGGATTGAATTGAGTTCTCTCGGTGACTGGCATCTGTATACACTGCTTACATACAAGACATTAAAATTTCCCTTCTCTGATCCCATGCGCCGATGGCTTAGGGAGTAGAGACTCCGAGTGACACCAAATTGGTCGAGTTTCAATCCCAGCCAGAAGCAAGTGGATATGTCTAGCCACACTGATGAGCTGTGATACAGCGAAACGGGCTTGTATGTGGATGACTAATATATATATATATATATATATATATATATATATATATATATATATAAGGAAGTGAAAGAACCGATAGATTAAAAACCTACTGTTTATGCCTTTACTTTTATAAAAAAGTGCTCAATACATAGTAGAGCTTAATATTGTAATTTTTTTATTACAATTTATAAAAGCATTATATCAATACACAAATATGTTCATGTTTTAGAACAATATTGTTCTTCTTCAAGTGATATTTTTTTAAAGAAATTTACAATATCATCTGAAAATTTTTGTAGTTATATAATTCATTTATAAATCTTTGTAATAACAAAATTACTATATATATATGAAAATATGTTTAGTTATACAAAACTTAATTACTGCTATAAACAGACAAAAATATTTTTGTTACCACCCATAAATATGGTATTTTCTTTTAATATACACATTACAGAAAGTTTTAGAGATTAACAAAATGGAATTAATCGACACATTTATTTGTTTCAACATTACTTTTAATTGATACTCATATTTGAGTAGATATTCTGTTTTTAATTAAACAGTACATATATATATATATATATATATATATATATATATATATATATATTTACATTACGGAATTCTAGAGATTAACAAAATGGAATTAATCGACACATTTATTTGTTTCAACATTATTTTTAATCGATACTCATATTTGAGTAGATATTCTGTTTTTAATTAAACAGTATATATATATATATATATATATATATACACACACATTACGGAAAGCTCTAGAGATTAACAAAATGGAATTAATCAACACATTTATTTGTTTCAACATTATTTTAATCAATACTCATATTTGAATAGATATTCTATTTTTAATTAAACAGTATATTTCTATATACGACTTTACTTGCCTGATTATTCATGAGAAATTTTGTTAGGAAAATGTGTCATTCAGTAGGAATTCAGTAGTTATATATAGAAATATGCTGTTTAATTAAAAACAGAATATCTACTCAAATATGAGTATTGATTAAAAATAATGTTGAAACAAATAAATTATATATAAATAACTCATATTTGAGTCCAAATACCTCCCAGATAGAACTATGTTCTTAAACATCTCATTATTGCAGGTAGCATCAAAGGTGACTTTTCAATCTACTTTTTAACATATGGCATTATAATTTTAGAAAGGGTTGTGCCTTGTTCATAATATAAATACCTGATATTTTGAAGAGTCATCCTTATTTTGTTTTTACAAATATCAAATTCAAAAATGTTTATGTTATTGATAACTGTAGACTGTTGGTGTTGAGTTAATGTGAACAATCCTTTTCTTTTGACGCATGGTTTGTGCTTCACCAGGGCTACATACAGTTTTAAATTCAGAGTTTTCTTTCTCCAAGCACTGGTTAACACCCAAGGCTATAGAACCAAGTCCACCCTGACATTCAGCTGGGGGAAGAAGAGTTGGATTCATATGTTTCCAAAGGTATGAATACAGGATTCATTACATTCACTTATGTGAATGTAATGAACTCAATTGAAATTCAAACTAAGGTTTCCAATCAAACATTAGTTTAATTATGAAAAAGAAGTGCACCCTGCCAGGCTAATTAGCAACTCAATTTAATTTGGAGGACCCAGAAATTAAATTTATTAGTTCAATCCCTGATCTGGTTTGTGTGTACTTGGAATCAGTGGAAATTATTAAAACTTTTTTACTTTTTAGGTGAAAGGCATTTGCACAAAATATAGGAGATAATTATTTGTCTATACTTCTGAGCTGAGGTATTGTATTTATTTACATTGTTTGGACTGTTGTCCTCATCTGTATTATATATTAAGGGTAAGGTTAAAAATTCCCATCACCCAAAGAAGATCGGTGAACACAACAGCCAAAACGTTGTGAATATGGTAATACATATGAAGACAACAGTGTAAACAATGTAAATAAGGAATAATTATTATTTATCTTAAATTAAGGACATTTGTCAGTCCTATTATAATTGTGCTTCTCCCTCCTTTTCTTAGTTCACACAACCATTATATCCTGCCAATAACTCATAAATAAGGAACAATCCCATTTTAATCAAGTGGAAAGAGGGGAAAAGACATTATTTGATTTCAGTAAAGGATGATAGAAGTATTTAATGGCTGTTTCAATGAAATGGAAAAAGTTGTCAATTTCAAATCTTTTCATTTGTACCCACTTCTTAAAATAACAACCAACATTCATATTTATATTTTTTATAGGAAAACCATGAAATTTCCACAGGTTTCTTTTTGGTTTGTTTAAATGGTTTTATTTTACTTTGTTCATGTGAAATTCAATTAACACATTGAACCCTGACTCCTTGATGAGTACAGATATCTTGCTGTGGAACTCTACCGTTTATGATTCTCGGCAGCATATTGGCCACTGGCTATATGCACTTTCACAAAGTGGCCAGTGTGATGGTCATTCAGGTTCAAAAAATTAAAGACTTCCATAATGATTATTTATATTGTTTGGACTGTTGCTCTCATGTTTGCTGCTACATTCACAATATTCCAGTCAGTGTATGCTCTGAACAGTGTAAATAATTACCTCATCTTAGAAATACAAATGCATGATGATTATAAATATTTCTGAATCTTGAATCATGCATGGTTTTAATCCTGTAAAGAATATACTACAAGGCTTTGTTTTTAATTCTCATCAATGGCCTTCTTGATAGTATCAGCTCTTAACTTGGTATATTTGTTGCTAGAGTTGATCTAAAAAATAACCTATAATCTGTTGTTAACTAAAGCAAATAGTAGATTGTTAATTTTAATGTCTTCAAAGCAAAACTGCTCTCAATTAATCATCTCAGCTTCAGTCACTTTCTCACCACCATCAAGTTTCTTCTCTATGCCATTTCAATAAATGCTTTCCTAGTAATTGTTCAGATGAGCTCTTTGCTATGGTACCTAGTTTTTCTGACTTTACGTACAATGAATGGGTATTGTGGTGTGATGAATATCAGCTTGAAATAAGAAACCAGAGAGCCAAGTTTGAATTCCGTTGTGGTGCAGTGTATATTGGCTCAGAACGAGAAATCAGGGAGCAAAGTTTGAATTCCAGTTGAATTCCTTGCATTCACTTACGCGCAAATACCCTTGGGAAAGGTATTAATCTGTTTCTTCCTTCCAGTTATGGGTTAAATAACAGGACAGATTGGGTTCTATAGCCTTGGCTGGCAACCAGTCTACCGCAGAAAGCAATGGCAACCTACTGTGCGATAACCTTCTGCCCAGTCATGTATCTTTCGAGACATGATCACCCAAGCGTGTTTCACGTATGGCACTTAACTGACTGACTGAATATAATAGTTGGAATAATGATTAAGGCTTATACTGGTCATAAAGTGGGGTTCAGTTTATTACTTCATAACAATAGGAAACCGATCCCCCACTAATTACTACATAATAATATAATACATTTCTTTTCCCTTTAGCTATGAGTCAAATAACAGGACAGAATGGGTTGTATAGCCTTGGTTGGCAACCAGTCTACCGCAGAATGCAATGGCAATCTACTGAGCGATAATCTTCTGCCCAGTCAATCATGTCTTTTTTGAGACATGATCGCCCAAGCGTGTATCACATATGGCACTTAACTGACATACAAATACCCTTGAGAAAGGTAAGAATGCATCTCTTCTCTCTCCAGCTATGGTTTGGATAGCAGAACAGATTTGCAACCAGTCTGCTGCAGAAAGAAATGGCAACCTACAACAGGAAAATCTTCGGTCTAGTCAGAGACATGATCACCTGAGCATATATCATGTATGGCAATTAAGGGACTGACTAGATTGGCAAGAAAATCTCATGAATTTACAGTTTAATTGGCTAAATGTAACAACAAATTCTATGCTAGCACTTTTCATTCTAGCATTTCTTATGAAACACTCTTCAGTAGTATATTCAGTACATCATCAGGCACCTGATGAGGTGCTAAATATAAGCACTGAAACATGACAGCTCTTGTAGAACAAAAAAAAAAAAAAAATTATTTTTATTATAATTAATAAGAATATTACTAAAAATATTGGTTTGCTACATATTGAGTACTGTTCAAAAGCAAATGCTATGACCTGTGGAATGTCATTCCATTAATTATTACTACTACTAAGATATATATATATATATATATATATATATATATATATATATATAAAATAAGTTTTCAATGTTCAAAATTGTTGTTGTATGATCATTTCAACATGAAATCCCTATAAGATTTTTCATTTTGAAAAAGTGTTAGTTGCTGATGATATGTGAAATCTCTCTTAAGGATTTCATGTTGAAATGATCATTCAACAGCTTTGAACTTTGAAAAAATTTATTTTATATTAGCTCTGTAATTTTAATTACATTGAGCTCTCCACCTGTATCATTTTTAATATTAAAATTTTAATATTAATTAGGATCAGGTTTTTGGGATTTACCTTCCTACTTTTCCGTTTGGATTAAAGTTATTTAAAAAAAAAAAAAAAAATATATATATATATATATATATATATATATACACACACACACACACATATATATATATACACACACACACACACACACACACACACAAGTGTACCAAGGCAGCAGATAATTTTCTAAACATATAATTTCAAATATAAGAGACAATGAATGTCTATTATGTTTAATCATGAGCTGTTCAAAATATTGTATTTTGGCTTTAATTTCAGGTAAAAATAAAGACAAAAATTCTCCAACATTTGGATAATTTTTTATTAAGTTGGTTCTAATATATTGGAAGCCATCTACATGAAATCCAAACATCCCACACTTAATAAAATCACGTTTAAATCTGGTCATAACACATTACATTGCATTTAAATATATTGTTCTGTTATCATTTTGAGCCCTTTAGTTAAGTGACAAACTTTTCCACATTAATCCTATATATATATTTATGAATATAAAATAACAATAGGAAATACATATATATACCAGGTACATTTGAATATACATGTGTGTGTGCGTGAAAATATATATATATAGTGTATCGAGGCAGCAGATATTTTCTAAACATATACCATTAAATATAAGAGACAATGAATGTCTATTATGTTTAATCATGAGCCGTTCTAAACATTGTAATTTGGATTTAATTTCAGGTGAAAATAAAGACAAAAATTATCCAACATTTGGATAATTTTTTATTAATTTGGTTCTAAGCTCTCATGCGGTGTGATGTTATAGAACTGCAATACAAATTTATGAACTGTGTTTGCTATTTTTGGTAACTGTTATCGTTGCTTAGCAAAGTTTTATGTCAACACAAGATAAAATCGTCTTTGATGGTGAATGCTTTTATGTTAACGTCCCTATGACCTCTCTAAAGATGGCTGCATGCTGAAAGCTTAGAACCAACTTAATAAAAAATTATCCAAATGTTGGATAATTTATGTCTTTATTTTCACCTGAAATTAAAGCCAAAATACGATGTTTAGAATGTTTTGGCTCATGATTAAACATAATAGACATTCATTGTCTCTTATATTTAACAGTATATGTTTAGAAAATATAGATATATATATAGTAATTTTGTTATTAGAATGGTTTATAAAAGCATAATATGACTACACAAAAATGTTCATGTTTCAGAACAATACTGTTCTTCTTACATGAACATTTTTGTATAGTGACATTAAAAGTAAATGCTTGAACAGTGGGTTTTAATCTACATGTTCTTCCTCTTTCTTGTAATATACATACTATTGAGAAGCATTTCATCTCATATTCATTTCTTGTCAAAAGTATAGTTAATAAATAAGTATTTTAAAATGGTAAGTTACTTTTCAATATTATAAGGAAGTGATTGTTTTCAAAATATCATCTGAATAAAAACAATATTGTTATGAAACATGAAAATGTTTGTGTAGTGATAAAATGCTTTTATAGCCCATTGTAATAACAAAATTACTATATACACACACAGGGTGATTGAAATGAAAGACTGACTAACAATCACCCTGTATTTCTGCCAATAAGACAGAAAATAACACGAGGAAGCATTTATCTATTCGAATCAAAGGCATATAGAAGGATAAGCTCAATGCACATTGAATGTAAGAAGCATGTTGAAAAAAAAAACATTTAAGCACAAGCATGGAATGTATTCATCTGTCTTCCTTTTTGTAGAAATTCATATGATATATATAAGGCTTTTGTTAATGTATTATTTGTTTTAATATTTTCATGAGGTAATTTTCATTTTGTTGCACAAACAGTTGTTTTAATTATTTTCTTATAATATATCACATAAAAATGCTTGTTCTATATTTAAAATAAACCTGATTTTCCAGAAAATATATATTACGAATTATGAAGAATAAAAATCCCTAATCCTGCAATGAGAACTAGAGATCACCATCAGTAGTATACTGTTATCAATGATTAGTTCAATGACAAACTTGATATTTGTAAATAAAAAGTAAAGATAACTTTTTAAAAAGTTAGGAATTGATTTTTGGTGTGGAATTTAAATTATGTGTTGTAGTGCAATAGATATCAGCATGGAATAAGAAATCAGAGAACCAAGTTTGAATTCCAGTTGAATTTGTTGCATTCACTTACACACAAATACCCTTGGGAAATGTATGAATTCATCTCTTCTCCCTCCAGCTATGGGTTAAATAGAAGGACAGATTGGGTTCTATTGCCTTGGTTGAAAACCAGTCCACTGCACAAACAAATGGCAACCTAGTGCCGAGAAATCTTATGCTAACCTCCAGGAGAGTGACTCATTATGTATTCTTGAACTAACATTTTCCACTGACAAAGTGAAAAAGTTATATTGAGTTAACTGCTAGGTCTGATGCTAGTAAAGTAGTGCTAGACAATTTTTTCCATGCCAAAATCTATCTTATACCTTTATAAGTCTTCCATTTGCTTAAGCATTGAACATCATTGCCACATCTTGCCTAGTGCTTCTGCTATATATATTTGTTATGGTGAAACACACCTATTATATAGTGAATAGACACTCCCACTTAATTTAAGTAGGAGTAGTAAGAGGAACGAGGGTCAGTTGATGTTGGACGATAGTAGTCAACAGTTAGTCGAATATGAAAGTAGTCAGCGACCTGGCAAGATTACACTGCGTAATACATATTATATCAAGTTCTTAACGTTTTGTACGTCGACCTTATTAGGACCGACTTTAGCACAAATACTAACCTCCACTGTGAAAATAACTCCACAACAGTAGAAACATCTTGACAAAATCCAAAGAAGTATTTGTGTTTTTATCAGTTCTGACCTGTCATCCCAATTATAGTTACTTTCCCCCTGCTGTAATATAGATATTTTAATGATAATTGTTTCCATAAGCTTTTCTCTTTGTTATCCCAACTTTGCAAATTTAATCTCTGTACTAGATTGGGAGCTAGGTCTCATCATTCTACAGTTTAAATTGCTAGTTGTAACCATAAGTTCTATGTTAACAGATGTTTCTTTTGCACTTCTTGCTTGTAGAATTCCCTTCCTGCTTTTGAATCAACTTTGATCTTTAGAAATTTAAATGCAGTTGTTATCTTTTGTCTCTTTAACTCCTGTTCTTTTATTGCCATCCCTCCTAAATAATTTTTTCCTCAGATTCTTTCACACACAGTAGCTCCTTGTGTCTTTATTGCCTTGCTTGGTGTGAAATAAAAAAATGTTTTTTTTTTTAATCATATCACCCCGAGCAAGGTGGTAATGCCACTGATGTGCAGGGGGCTAGGTAAGAGTGAAAAGATTGGAAAAGAGAAAGCCGGAAACCACATCCTAAACAGGGAACAAGGGATGAGCCTCTTCACCTGTTCAATAGACGTTGGTAGAGTGTCAACTGGGCGATAGATCTATCTACTCCAAGAAAAATAAAAATAAAAAAAAATAAAAAAACATAGGGTGGTGGACTGCTAAGTTTTAACTTAGTTAAAGTCCAGTCAAAGAGATTTCTGCTAAATTGGTGAAAGTTCAAAGGTTCTAAATCTGGATTGTTAGATAGACATATGAAAGTTTAGTTAAAATTCACAATGCGATCCAACATTCCTATCCCAAAAGACAGTGAACATTCCTTAGCCTTCAGATGGCAGAATATTCAACATTTTTTTTTCAATTGGAGTAGATAGACTAAACTATTGCCTGGTTCACACTCCACCCACGTCTATTGAACAGGTGAAGAGGCTCACCCCTTGTTCCCTGTTTAGAATGTGGTTTTCAGCTTTCTCTTTTTCAATCTTTTCACTCTTACTTAGCCCCCTGCACATCAGTAGTGTTACCGCCTTGCTCGGGGTGATATAAAAAAAAAATGCGAAATCTACTGGTTGTCACTTCAAAGACTGTCATTTTTATTCTAGTTCACAGCAGTGACAACATGTATCATCACTGCTGATGATGCTGTCCTAGAATCTGTGACCTTTAGCCTTTTGTTTTACAAGTATTGAGAGACTTGCAGCCAATAATTTTTTTTGCATGAGTATCAATTGAACTTGACACAATCTTAATAACATCTCAATATAGCCAACATTGTTTCCATGTTAAAGTAAGCATTCAAAGACCATATACAGTTCATTGGTCAATTTGCACAGGTAAGCTGACCGAGATACTTATTATTTTGTGGCTTGGCAGCTGTGAAGGATCACCTCTAATGAAGCATGTCATACACACTGAACATGCATTAACTACTTCCTGTGCTCACATTCACTATTTGGTCTTCATTAACATTCAGCAACTATTAACATTAACATCATTGTTTTTTTTTTACTGCAAATGAAGGATTCACATATGCTTTGCATGAGTTTTTATATCAGATGCTATTTTACCAGACTGCTACTCAACTGCTATCAGTAACAAAGCAAAGCAAAACAAAACAAAAAAAAGAATTCATGGATTATTGGCAGAAAAACTTTTAATCTTTAATTGCTACACCACCCAAAATACGCTTTTGACGACCATAATAAAATATACATTACTTTCGGAACGAATCTGATAAAATTCCGTACAAATAGTAATATGATCCGTGCCGAAATATCTGGGATGTTACAGGAACATAGAAACAATTTGCCTTGTAGGCAAAAATTGGAGATCGTAAATTTCACCCGCATTTAATTCAAATGCTCTAAACTTTAATAAATATTTTACTACTTCAAAAACTTAATTCAGTTCAGTAATTCTTTATTCCTGTGACTGATGAGGAGATGGAGTTTTCTCCAGATGTTTTCATTAAAACTACAAAGTTTCTACTGCGAACATTATGTTTTCGTAACGTGACATTTTATTTCTACATGGACATCGGTACTAACTTGACTTAGACAAAAAAATCTAAGAGATAATACAATATTTTCACAAGTAAAAGAAATGTAATCCGTTTAAGAAAACGTCAAAATATAACATACTTCATTGCTAAAACATATATGTAAAAATCTATTGTGGATGCATTTTTGGGGTTCTTTATCAACAAATTTAAAATTTGAAAAAAAAAAAATACAAGAAAAATAAACAATTAAAACGCTAAGCGGAAAAACTTTACAATATAACCTATTTCCCCAGAGAATTATAAATCTAATTCATTGTGTAGATACATAAGTAAAACTCTAGTGTTGCCCCTTTTTTAAATAATCAAGCAGTAATATTTTAAATCAGAAAATCAAAATAAAATAGAAAGTAGTCAATGATGACACTGACACGCTTCAAGTTTCAGAGACATTGAATAAACAAAGAAAAAAACTAGTCTTCCACTATTAAAAAAATAAATCCTTAAATTTACTTTTACACTCCGCATCCGCGCACAGCTTCAAGTTGGAAATTTTTGACGGGACAACAATCTGACAAAGCGCTGAAAACAACACCAAAGCAAAGAGTAACGGTCGGGCCTCATGGTAGGCGGCCATGTTTTTTGGCACTTTTTCTACCTCCACGTCAGCTGAGCGTCAATCGGAAATGATAGCCAAATAGGAACCGGAAGTACGAATAATAGAGATATTTGCGGCTTATTTGTTCGTGGTGAAAAAACCGTGTTATCTTTATTTGTATAAAATATGAATTTATAGAAAATTTTGATGTGTAATTTAAAAATCTGATAACTTATCTTGAGAAAATTGAGCAACTGGTTTTTAATGTAATAAATGTTGCAAGTGAAATAAACCTGAAAAATGTTTGTTAAAAAATCGACGATTATTGTGTCTGCGTGTGAGAATAATAATGTTTTACTTTAAATTAAAAGATCAATAAAATATTGATAAAAAAATCCTTATTAATATTGTTCTGTTTTTGTTTTGTTTTGGATATAAATATACAAATTATATAGTTGCTTTTTATTGAGTGATTAAAATGCGATATTCGTTTTTAAAAGAAAAAAAAAAGAAATCAGAAATTATTTTTAATCATTAAATAATTAAATTTTATTGAGTTTTTTAATATAGATAATTTACTCCAGTTTTCTGAGATCGCTTTTTTTGTTGTTTTTATACAATACTTTGTGAATAACAAGCTAAAGTTAAAATTATACTCTCCAGCTTTATGAATTGAAGTTAGAAATCAAAGAATCTATCAAAAGCACTTTTGCAGATAAGGCTTATTTCTTGTAAAACTTATTTTTTATTATAATAGTATTTAGCAGTTACTAAGCTTTTTTATTTTATTATAATAAAAATCTTTTTAACCTGCATTTTCATAATCATGTTGGGTCATATAATCAATAATCTAGGACAATCAAAAGACAGTTATTTTGTTTTCATTTAATTAAGCAAAAAAAAAAAAACTATTAAAAAAATTAAATAGAGAAAACTCTTCACAGGATATGGGCTATACTTGTTAGAATTATTTTTTATTAATATTTCTGCAGAGTGGGAGTACTAGGGATTCTGTTGATTTGTTGAATAGGAACAGTTTTAGTTCATAAGTGTCACTTTTTTTTATTTCCATTTCCAGATTTTTCTTAGCTTTTTAAAAACCTTTGCAAAGTTCAATGATAATTTTGTCACTTGGTAGGCTAATGTTAATCAATGTACAAACTTTTTCTTTTCTGTCTTTGATAATAATGTCTGAGCAATTTGATTGTATTGTGTTAGATTGATAGAAAAATCCAGAGGATAGAACATCTGCTTCTTCAACTACAGATTCAGAATGACAATCATACTTACCTGGCACATTTTGTGTCAGGTAGGGACCAAAAAATCATCTCTCAGTTGCATCTCTGTCCTCGAAGACAGAGTAAGGCTCAGTTGTAACTCCGTCCCCAAGGGCAGAGGTGCATCTGAGAAAAATCAAACTGAGTAGATCCTGAGGAACACTGTCCCACAGCTGAGCCCCACCCATTACACCAGAGAGGTAAACCAGGTGCTCATCACTGGGGCCAGCTCAACTGGCGGTTGAGGGGACTGGGGAATTTTTGTTTCTTCGCCTGTTTGTATATGGTCTGGCTCCATGTTAAAAAAGACCTTGTGTCACATCTCACTCCAGTGGGAAAGTAAGGTAAATATTCATACCAGTTTGCAGCTGTTTTTATCCTGTGGTAATGACAAATCTTCCAATGTAGATATTGATCTACCTTGGTATGACAGGTTTTGTACTTTGAGTGTGAATATTGAGCATCCTGAGTTAAGAGGATCAATAGTTTCAATGTATCGGTCACAAAATTTACTTTTTGTGTTCATATGTGCATTGTGGTACAGTGAATATCGACTCAGAGTGAGAGATCATGGTGCTGAGTTTGAATTCCAGTTGAATTCTTTGCATTCACTTATGCACAAATACCCTTGGGTATTAATCTGTCTCTTCCCTCCTGTTATGGGTTAAATAATAGGACAGATTGGGTTCTATAGCCTTGGCAGAAAGCAATGGCAACTTATTGCAGGATAATTCTGCCCAGTCAGTTATGTCTCTTTTGAGACATGATTGTCCAAAGTGTGTGTCCCGTACGGCATTTAACTGACTGACTATTATGCAAGATATTAGCTTGGTAGTTGCATATAAGTAGGCTCTGGTTCTGGGCAGCAAGAATGAGACCCTCAGTCTCACCCTTAAGTCCTGAACTCCTTAGCCACTGGAAGGTTGAGACTTTATCTACATTAGCATTTTTTCCTTGAAGAAGGAACTGGGTTTTGATTTCAGTTTTCTTTTATTTGCTTTTGGCCTACATTTGCCACTTGTTTCAGTTCTTGCTGACTTTGTAATAGTTGTATCCACTTCAGTGCTATTTTCAAGATTTAATCAAAATTTTCTTGCATATTTATGAGTCTCTTTTGATGCAGAATTTTTTAACTTTTTTTCATGCTCCATTACAAGTTGTAATATCCAATCTTATATAGCTGCAAGATACTTATAAAGTTCCATTATTGAAATTTTGTAAGACATTTTCCAGCTGAATCATACCCCTACCCACACTGATCCTTGGCAGTTACAGACAGTCAACATCTGTCTTAGGGTGGTGTTTGCTATTGCACGTAAGTTGTTTACAAATTTCTTCTTCTTTTTCATCCTCCTCCTCCTTTTCTTTTATCCTCCTCCTTCACCTTCTTCTTCTTCTTCTTCAGTAGTAACACTTATACCAGTCTTGATAAAATGTCCTCTTTATATACCAAACAGATGCAGTCCTAACAGAAGAAACCCATCACAAAAACTTTTAAAAGCCTTTTCTGTAAATATTGTTCAGGTATATATCAAAATGTATATATGATCTTCTTCCATATTAAGCCATTATATTATTAGTATTATTGTAGTCTTAATGAAGAAAAATCTATATTAATTAAGATGTGATAAGACTAATAAATTAGACAGATTCATAATGGACACATTATCAAATAGCCAGTCCAAATAAAATTCTGATCTGAATTAGTAATAAAAAAAAGTTGAGAAGAAGATAATAATATTATAATAATGATATAATATATTGGGTTGCTTATCTATTCTTTTCTGTTAGTTAGTAGTGGAGAGTCCATTCTAGTGAAGAGTAGTTGTATACTGTTGCAGGTTAACGGAATTTGGCCTTGTTGTAGATAGCCCACTATAAGTCATAAAATGATTACAAATCAAGAAAGGCGATTTGAGTAGAAAAATAACATTTTATATATAACACATATTAATTAATGTTTTTATAATTGAAGTAATACTTGAAGTATAGGTCCAATGGACGTTAAAATGTTCAAGGCAATAAAATGCTGAAAGAGAATTAATGCTTAGGAATTTGGGATCGTGTAAGTAAGGAATGTCTTTGATGTATTTGCTCCTTAGGTCAGTAAGTAATTTTTGAGGCAGGGAAGAAGGAAAGAGGTAAGGGAGGTGAGCATAGTAAGCCACTTGAACTGGGTCAAGGGAGATACTAATTACTCTCTTCTCGAGTCAGTCTGCCTGTCGATGCTTTCTGTATCCGCTTTTTATATCTTCTTTTTGGATCACAGCAGCTCATTTGAGATTTCACACTTGTATTCGGTTCTGGGCTTCCCATTGGCTGATAAATAAAATTCGCATAGGCTCGCAAACTGGAAATTTAATATTTAATTAATTTTTAGTTTTCAGCCGGAACATCTGCGCAGAGCCAGTGGTGCAGCGACGACTTTTGGTCATTTGCTTTTTGGTCATGAAAGCACAAACATCCAGTCCATCGCTTTTGCTCGGTATCACCACAATATCACTCTGAGCAAAACAATAAAGCCGCTCAGACGTAAACAGTTACTGAGAGTGAAAAACTGAGAAAACATTACCGAGAAGAGAAGACTATAATAGGAGAATAATTGGAAGAAAGTTTTATTCTCTCATCTCCATTTCCCCTTATTGTTTTGATGATACAATAACACTGCATTCCATAGATGGAATGGAATGACTGGAAGGAAAACAAATAACAAATATGCTTTGTTCTCAAAGAGACTTTTATGCTGTATGGATAAGAAATTAATTAAAATCAACTCTCTTCTTCACTTTTACAAAAATTCACAATGACATGTGAAATTCTGTTTTTTTCCAAATAGAAAAAGGATTGGCTATGTGTTTAATGAGTCAAAGAAACCAGATTTTGCAAGTGGTTGTTAAAACGATTTTTGACCAATGGGAGCGACTTACATGACTTGAGGACTTATCGATCCAGTGCTAAATTCAAAAAGACTATATAAATGAACTTGGTGTCAGTCAAGAGACAGATGGGAGCTGAAAGACAAAAGAATTAAAATGTAACTAACTTCAAATTGACCCGAAGATAAGGTCAGGTTGCACCTTGTTCTCTTTCTCTTTCTTCTTATTTCTGTCAACAATTACTACTACAAACATTTTGTACGAACTCTGGATACCCTTAACTGAACTTTATCATTGAACACGAACTCTACCCATAATTTCTTAATAATGTTTCTAATTGAACATTTACTTCTACAATTTGTGTTATTCTTTTCTTTTATTTCTTTTATATTTTAAAATGAAAAAATGTATATTTTATTCTTCTTACACTATTCCACACATTTCAACCGAAAACCAACCTTCTGATGAAAACCTTCTGATAATTCTTCTGATGATAATAATTCTGGATAAAACTTGTAAGTTGTAGGGACTTCAGTTAAGTCTGACACAAGGCCGAATCAAAGAAACATTAACCAACTCCCCATAGCTACGATGCTACTAAAACATACACAAAACTATACATATTTATGTGGGCTCCATGCAGAGAGTATGTAGTATATATCTGCCCAGAAAGGAGAATGAAAAAATATGATCTTGTAGTGACACTGGAAAATTAATATGCCTAATTTACATAAGTGCAAGAGAGAGTCTATATAACTCGTCACTGAGAATAAGCAGGGACAGGCTTAGTGACTGATGAGTGCTAAACTTCACTTCACATCAGATCTTACATATAATATGAAGATTCTTCTGTGTTTCTGAAGCAAAAAATGGTTAGCTACTAATCTAACTTTATCAAATCTATCAGATTTGATAAAGTCAGATTGGTAGCTTACCATTAAAACAGGAGTAAACAGTTGCATCAAAAATGTTTTTAGTCTATTTCCTTTAAAAGAAAAAGGTCCTGGTCAAGACGGTAAACTGCATCTGGCAGCAAGACCTCTGATTAGGAGGTTGTGAGGAGCATGGAACCACCTCTTAATTGCTGTTGTTTTCTGGTCCACCCTGACCTGGAGTGGTAATGCCTGTTAGGGTCCCAGCTATGGGTAAATAGTTAACCCCCCAAAATGTGGTCAAAACACTATGAAAATATAAAAATACATATTTATTGAAATATATACATAAAATAGACTTTTGTAGAAAAAATTACATTTTTGAAGAAAAAAATTATTACCATAGCACATTTTTTAATACAAAACTAAAAGACATTTTCAGTTTTCTAAAAAAGGATAAAAAAAATTATCATTAAAATCTGACTAATCAACCTTCTCACTATAACCAAACATGAAAAAAAAATACCTTAAAATCCTACCTTTTTGGCATTAAATAACCCATAGAGGTGTTGATATGCCATTAAACAAAAAAAATCTTGTATTTATCTGTTTTCTTCTGTTCCTTCCTTTTTCTTTGTGGATGCATTGAATAATTTTAAGAGGCCAAATTTTCACTGCTTTCACCTTCCACAAAATGGCAACCATGCTGGTGTCATGTCCACTAAAATAAATAATAAAATATGCAACATTTCGCACAGTGAAACTTAATTATAAACTTCAGTCAGTTAAGTGCCATATGTGATACACATGTTGAGTGATCATGTCTCTAAAGAAACATGAGTGACTGGACAGAAGATTATCCTGCAGTAGGTTGCCATTACTTTCTGCAGTAGGCTGGTTGCCAGCCAAGGCTATAGAACCCAATCCGTCCTGTTATTTGACTCATAGCTAGAGGGAAAAGAAATGTATTATATTATTATGTAGTAATTAGTGGGGGATCGGTTTCCTATTGTTATGAAGTAATAAATTGATCCCCCACTTTATGACCAGTAGTAGCCTTAATCATTATTCCAACTATTATAATCTGTCAGTCAGTTAAGTGCCATACGTGATACACGCTTTGGGTGATCATGTCTCAAAAGAGACATGACTGATTGGGCAGAAGATTATCCTGCAGTAGGTTGCCATTACTTTCTGCAGTAGGCTGGTTGCCAGCCAAGGCTATAGAACCCAATCTATCCTGTTATTAAGCCCATAACTGGAGGAAAGAGATGGATTAGTACCTTTCCCAAGGGTATTTGTGCATAAGTGAATGCAAGGAATTTAACTGGAATTCAAACTTGGCCCTCAATTTGTCGTTTCAAGTCATTATCCCCTGCACCACAATGCACATCATATTTAAAAACTTATTAGTTTTAAATACAAGAAGCATTTTCAGTCAACAATCGCTACATAAGCATTAATACATGCCTACAAAATATTTATAAACTAACAACACACAATAAAGTGCTTACATCTTAAAACACCCCAATTAAAACATACGAAACAAAACCATAGAATACCGATCAGAAAGTTTGTTTCATTTGCCATTATAATTTAGGTAGATACTGCCAAAATATCACATGGACATAGTAGTAGACATACCATGTGATATTTTAGGGCTAATTTTAAATAAATGAATATAATTCTGGAGATGATTTCTTAGAAAAAAAAAGATATAAATATCATGAAGTCTGGCCCTAAGGAAGAGCAACCACAAATGCTACCAAGGTCCACATTACTATGACTGTTGATATTCAAGACCCCATTCACATTCACACACAAAAGCAATGTTCAACTCAGCACTGAGCAAATTACAAAGTGACCACCTCAGACTATGATACCACCATTCACAGTAAGAAACTAAATTCTACCTATCTTCTTTATCCACATTACTATTACATGTGCATACACATACTGACTCTTTTACACAAACATATATAACTACATTTTACTGTTTTCACATATGCATGCAATACATTTTGTTTTCTATTAGGAGTAGTTTCAAAAAAATATTTTACATTATTGCATCAAATCCCTACACTACATATTTTGGTGTTTGACAAAAACCCAAGTAGAAAGATTCAAATTCAAGCAACAATTCAGAGAGCTAACTACTGTTTGACTTTACGGGGCTTAGGAGTTAGAATGAGCAGTTGTTTTACCCATGGCAAAAAGACTAATGAAGAGGAAATACACATGTAATTTTAACAAATTATGATAAGGAATTTATTCACAGATTTACATGCTTTAAGTAGTAGTGTCATTAGCTCATTTCAGGAAAATCAGTAGGAATTCTTAAAGTTTATATTTTCCCGAAGAGGAAATGTTCACACAATAAATTATATGATCTGACATAATCACATAATATTCAAAAATGTTCAAGACAGAGGTAAGAAAGTTTGTTTTTCATCAAAGGGATACATAGTTTGCATGTGTTCAAAAGTAGGCAAATAAAGTGTGAAACACTTAGCTTTCTTGGATTTTTGAGAGAAAACTCTTTGAAGTGCTGCATTCTGGTTAAAGGTGATAATATAATTGGTGAGTACTTCAATGCTGGTGACAAGAAACTGAAACAAAACCTTTCACATGACTTCAGACAATCTTCTACATATGGTTCATTAAAATCATCTGAATTTTTCCTTTGTCATGTGACATTTTTTTACTTTCTTGCTACAAATATATATATATGAAAACCTAAAAGAGAAAATATAAAGTTTATCAAGAATTTTCTTTTGTTGCTCTAGACCAGTTGTTCCCAAACTTTTTTCTGTCATTTCCCCCTACACCCAGTTCAACCATCCAGATTTCCCCCTTCATGTGTATGAGAGAAAGAGAAGTTAAAACACACTGTGACTATTTACTAATTTATTTTTCAAATGTACAAATATACTGATAGTTACATAGTAAAGTGGATAGAGAGCAGTTAGTAACAACTAAGCATAGCCAGAGAGTGGTTAGTGGTTCCTAAACTTTTTTCTGTCATTTCCCCCTACACCCAGTTCAACCATCCAGATTTCCCCCTTCATGTGTATGAGAGAAAGAGCAGTTAAAACACACTGAGACTATTTACTAATTTATTTTTCAAATGTACAAATATACTGATAAACTTATAGTTACAGAGTAAAGTGGATAGAGAGCGGTTAGTAACAATTAAGCATAGCCATAGAAAGTGGTTAGTAACAAATAAAAGGACTTTTGTTTGTTCTTCTACTTCAGAATTAAATTAGTGAGAAGGGTGATGCTGCTTCTTGTGCACCAGTGTATCAATATCAGGGTTAGTTTTAGCAAGCATGCAACTTATGAGATTTTTTTATTTAGTAGGTAGTGTAATGATTTCCCCTCTGGGTGCTTCAAATTTCCCCCAAGGGAAAATTTCCCCCAGTTTGGGAATTGCTGCTCGATACGATATTTTAAACTGCAATTTTGCAACATTTCATTGAGAGGTTGGTTGGTTGGTTGGTTGGTTGTTTTTGTTTTAGGCATATCAACCTTGGGTCATTTATTGCCAACTAAATTTTATTCATTTATTGCTGGTAATACCTTTTTCTTTCAACAATTTATTGTTGTTTTTATATAAGTTTTGTGTCTTCCTTTTCGAGTACCAAGATTCATTGGGATTTGTTTTTTAAGGGCAGGGTTCCCAAGTCCTACCCTTGTTATTTAACCCATAACTGGAGGGAAGGGACGGATTAATATCTTTCCCAAGGGTACCAGTGCTTAAGTGAATGCAGGGTATTCAACTGGAATTTGAACTCTGTTCACTGATTTCTGTTTCTGAGCCGATATCCATTGCACCACAATGCACATCCATCACTAAATGCTTACAGCACCTGGTATTCCCAAGCAGTCACCCATCTAAGTACTGACCAGGCTCAATGTTGCTTAACTTCGGTGATTGAGCAAGAACCAGTATATTCAACGTGATAGGCCGTAAGCCCCTATTGTAGAATGTGCATTGTGGTCCAGTGGATATTGACTCAAAACGAGAAATTGGAGAGCTGAGTTTGAATTCCAGTTGAATTCGTTGCAATCATATACGCACAAATACCCTTGGGAAAGGTATTAATTTGTCTCTTTCCTCCAGCTGTGAGTCAAATAACAGGACAGATTAGGTTCTATAGCCCTGGTTCGCAACTACTCTACTGCAGAAAGCAATGCCAACTACTGCAGGATAATCTTCTGCCCATTCAGTCATGTCTCTTTCAAGACATGATCGCCCAAATGTGTATCACATATGGCACTTAACTGACTGACTTAATATAATAGTTGGAATAATGATTAAGGCGTCTACTAATCATAAGTGGGGGATCAGTTTTCTATTGTTATCAAGTAGTAAACTGATCCCCCAATAATTACTACTTAATAATATAATGCATCTCTTCCCCCTCTAGCTACGAGTCAAATAATAGGACAGATTGAGTTCTATAGCCTTGGTTGGCAACCAGTCTATAGCAGAAAGCAATGGCAACCTACTGCGGGAAAATCTTCTGCCCAGTCAGTCATATCTCTTTCAGGACAGGATCACCAAAGAGTGTACTGACTGATTGTAGAATCAGGACGTGTGTTGTGGTGCAGTGGATATTGACTCAGAACGTCAAACCGGGGAGCCAAGTTCAAATTCAAGTTGAATTCCTTGCATTCACTTATGCACAAATACCCTTGGAAAAGGTATTAATCTGTCTCTTTCCTCCAGTTATGGGTTAAATAATAGGACAGATTGTTTTATATATTCTTAGCTGGCAATCAGTTGACTGCAGAAAGCAATGGCGTCCTACTACGGGATAATCTTCTGCCAGTCAGTCATGTCTCTTTCAAGACATGATTGCCCAAAGTGTGTATCACATATGGCACTTAACTGACTGATTGTAGAATCACATTTCTGCTGCCTTAAATCTTTTGTTCATTTGTGAGGAGATTGTCCAGTATTCACTCCCATATAGGAGGACCAATATTATGTACCAGTTTAGTACTCTTTTTCTTTTTTACCGAACAAAATTTTCCTGTTTCTTAATAACTTGCTTAACTTTTAAAAAGCCACTTTCGCTATTCCAATGCAATTTCAGATTACAGTGTCACATTTTTCATCTTCTGTTAAAACACTCTCTAGATATTTAAATTTTTGCACTTGCTGGATTTTGGTGCCTCCAGTTTATAGTTTGCATCTTAAGTTGTTTTTTTTTGCCTGACTATGCGGTGGAGCAGTGGATATCGACTCGGAACAAGAAATCGAGGTACCGAGTTCGAATTTCAGTTGAATTCTTTGCATTCACATACACACAAATACCCTTGGGAAAGGCATTAATCCATCTCTTCCCTCCAGCTATGGGTTAAATATCAGGACAGATTGGGTTCTATAGCCTTGGCTGGCAACCAGTCTACTACAGAAAGTAATGACAACCTACTGCGGGATAATCTTCTGCCCAGTCAGTCATGTCTCTTTCAAGACATGATCGCCCAAAGCGTGTATCACATATGGCACTTAACTGACTGACTGAATATAATAGTTGGTATCATGATTAAGGCTTCTACTGGTCATAAAGTGGAGAAACGGTTTTCTATTGTTATGAAGTAATAAACTGATCCCTCACTAATTACTACTTAATTATATAATACTTATCTTCCTCCTCTAGCTATGAGTCAAATAACAGAACAGATTGGTTTCTATAGTCTTGGCTGGCAACATGTTTACTGCAGAAAGCAATGGCAACCTACTGCAGGATAATCTTCTGCCTACTCAGTCATGTCTCTTTCAAGACATGATCGCCCAAGCGTGTCTCACTTATGGCACTTAACTGATGGATCATACATTTCTTCAATTGATAGTTAATCCTTTCTTATCACTCTCATTTACTTTACTACCTTTTATAGGAGTGCTTGTAGTTTCCTTTCCGTATATCTTATATTGTTAAGATTGTAGCCAGCAATTAATCTTGGTAGAACTTCAGATCTTTTCAGAATTGCCTCACTGTAAACGTTAAGTAGGTCCACCAAGAAGTTACACTCTTGTCTTACATGTCTATTTATTTTGGTGCATTAACTGAATTCTTTGGATTAAGAGAAAACATCTAAAGCAGAATTTTAAAAAAATAATCTCTCGACTGCTGGTATTATGATACCTAATCATGAATGGTCAAGCTCACTGCATTTAATTCCAAGAGGTAATGACGCTTATTGATGATGGGGAGATTATGTCAGTCAGTTAAGTGCAGTACATGAAACACGCTTTGGGCAATCATGTTTCGAAAGAAACATGACTGACTGGGCAGAAGATTAACCCGCAGTAGGTTGCCATTGCTTTCTGCAGTATACTAGTTGCCAGCCAAGGCTATAGAACCCATTCTGTCCTATTATTTAACCCATAACTGAAGGGAAGAAATGGATTAATACCTTTCTCAAGGGTATTTGTGCATAAGTGAATACCATGAATTCAACTGGAATTTGAACTTGGCTACCCGATTTGTCATTCCGAGTCAATATCCACTGCACCACAATGTACATCCGGAGACTATATAGCATTTTAAAAACTATTTTATTAAAAAAAAAAAAAATGACAGGTACTCTTTACTCAACATAAGCACATTTACTTAATTAATAAGAAACACTTTTCAAAAATGGATTTAACAAAGCATATCTCCAAATTAAAGAACATCCTGGCAATATATTCAAAATAGCCACAACCATGCCCTACGAGTTGTATGAATACAAATATATGCCGTTCATATTGTACAAAACACCATTAACATTTCAATGTTATATGGTTAAACTTATTATGGGATTTAATTTTGTTTTTTAATGTATAAATAATATTCTATTTTTAGTGACAATGAAGAAATGCCTAAAATGATTTGGATGTAGTTTTTCATGAAAATAACCTGAAAATAGTGTAATTTTGGCATCCAGTCTTTGAATTTTATGTAGGTTGTGTGTAACTGTTCTACTTCTTCATGGTTCTTGCAGTCTATGTCGTTGATGGAATGAGACACATAATTAGTCAGGATGGCACACTTGTTAATGGGTCTATCGCACCCGGCCGGAAGCTACGACCGGCTGCTCAAATGTCTAAAACGCGTCACTCCGGAAAAGAAAGCGAGGCCATCAATTTCCGGTGACTCAGCATTTCCAGGGACCAAAACGCTGAAAAATAACAACAAAGCAAAGTATAAACACACACAAACGCTCGCACACAAAAACAATACTCTGAAACTAATCTATATACACATGGGGTGCAAACAAAACCCATGTGTACATTCGAAAGTGGAGAGAGAAATTGTTACTAACCAAACAAGAGATTACTAGCTCGGCAATGTTGCAGACCATAGCCGACAGAACATGGCCGATGTTTCTCAACCAAAAAGAGGAGAAGGACCCGGGGTCGAGCGACGTGCTCCCCCTACCACCAGCGCCTGGCCGACTTTGCCACTCGCCATAGCAGCAGCCGCAACCAAATTCCAGCAGCCCAGCAGCAGCCGCCAGAAGCCAGCAGGAGCAGTCACGCAGTAGCAGCAGCCGTCCCTAGCCCAACCTGCCAACTCCAGCAGCAGCAGCAGCCACATTCTAACAGTCCTTTTTAGGACTCTCTGTTTACATAGATCTAGTCCTTTTAAGGGCTTCCCGTTTCTGTTATGCACAAGTCCTTTTAAGGGCTCTTCAATTACATATGCGATAGCCCTTTTCAGGGCTAACCTGCCCCCAAGCAGCAGACGCACCAAGCAGGCAGAAGCAGCTGAAGCACCAGGCAAGAACAGCAGACGCACCAAGCAGGCAGAAGCAGCAGACGCACCAAGCAGCTGACGCACCAGGCAGACACATCAGGCAGAAGCAGCCGCCAGCAAGTGCAGCCAACTCCAGCAGCGGCAGCCACACTCTACAATAGTCCTTTTTAGGACTCTCTGTTACATAGATATAGCCCTTTTAAGGGCTTTCCGTACTGATATGCACAAGTCCTTTTAAGGGCTCTTCATCTACATATGCAATAGCCCTTTTCAGGGCTAACCTACTTGAGCAGCAGGAGCAGTAGACACAGCGGGCGCACCAGGCAGATCCCGGCTACACTCACGACCGTACGTCTAAAGACAGCCGGAGCGGAATTTGCAACGACCAACTTCGCACCAGTACTACCCAGCCAGCTACCGGCTTACCGTCTTGGAACCTAGCGATCCCATCAATCAGCACCGGCGACCCAACGAAGTTTCTGTAAAACATTATTTTGCCGGCTTAGGCAAATAAAAACTTGGTTGAAACGTATAAACCCTCGATTTCGTTGTCCTTGATTTGATCGTATTGCTTTAACTCACAGCGGGGTTAACGGCACCTTTTCTGTCGATAGCCCCGCAACAAGTGGTGACCGCCGACGTTTGATATTTACGATCGATCAAGATGGCAACAGACGAGTGGAACCAGCACGCTCCCATAAACGTAGCAATGCCGCCCTCAAGCCTACCCCCATACAACCACCAAAACACAAGAAATTGGTTTCTTCAACTCGAAGCAATCTTCTCGATACGGAGGATATCGTCGCAACAGACAAAATTTGCCTACGTAGTGCAAGTCCTGCCACCTTCAGTGGTCGACGAAGTGGTAGACATCTTGGAAAATGTACCCGAGCAGGAGCCATATACCTGTTTAAAGAACGCAGTTCTAAAACGTACCGGCCGTACGGACGAGGAGCTACTCCGCGAACTTTTCACCAACGTTACCAAGGGTGACAGAACACCCTCACAACTCCTACGCTTTATGAGGAGCCGACTGGGAAAACATTCGATGGACGAATCTATTCTGCGTGAACTGTGGATGGACAAGCTGCCCACCACTATAACACAGATATTAGCGCCGATCGCGGAAAACACGCCACTGGACCAGGTAGCAGACTCCGCCGACCGTATCGCAGCAAAACTGGACCAAGGAGTGTGTGCCATGCGGTACCCAGACGACACACCGACAAAAGATGAAGACCTACGAAAAACGGTAACTGAAATGCAACAGCAGCTACAGGACATCCGTCTACTCCTCAACCGCAAACCAAGAGACCCGAAGCCGATAGCCAACAATTGGCGACGGAGAACACGGAGTACCAGCAGGGATCGACGAACCGACTCCGAATTATGCTGGTACCACCAAAGATTTGGTAATAGGGCAAAACATTGCTCGGCACCCTGCAAACACAGTTCCAGGCCAAATTCGGGAAACGAGAATACCGGCAGGTAGGAGCGGCAGAACCCGCCGGTGAAAACACACAGAGCCGCCTTTTTTACGTTTGGGACCAAAAAAACCGCATTAAATTTTTAGTGGACACAGGCGCAGTCATCAGCGTGATACCCCACAGAGGAAAACATGACCAAAAGGCGGCCCTCTATAAGCTCCAGGCAGCAAACGGTTCAGCGATTGAGACGTATGGCACCAAGACACTGACGCTCAATATTGGCATGCGGCGCGATTTTACCTGGACTTTCACCCAAGCAGACGTAAAAACGCCAATACTTGGAGCAGACTTCCTGGCTCACTACGACCTAGCTGTACACATGAATACGAGAACCTTAGCAGATAACACCACAAACATTTCTGTCAAAGGCACCCCCTCTCGACAAAACACCACAGGAATCAGCGTAACAGCCTACCACGGACGAGAATACAGCGAAATCCTGAACAGATATCCAGACATCATTCAGCCACTCGCGGGCACCGGTCCGGAGAAGCACCAAACACAGCATCATATCAAGACCAGCGGACAGCCAACATTTTCCCATCCACGACGCCTCCCTCCTCATAAACTGGAATACGCAAAAAAGGAATTCAACGAGATGTTAAAGGACGGATTCATCCGACCCTCCGACAGCCCATACGCCTCTCCCCTACATCTCGTACCCAAACCAGGAAGCACGGACTTTAGGGTATGCGTCGATTACAGAAGATTAAACGCCACGACCATACCTGATCGCTACCCAGTCCCCCATATACACGATTTCGCCTCAGGATTACAAGGCACACGCGTCTTCTCTAAAATAGACCTAACGAAAGCCTACCACCAAATCCCCATAGCTCCGGAGGACATCCCAAAGACTGCAGTAACCACTCCCTTCGGCCTCTTTGAATACGTCAAGATGCCTTTCGGCCTGAGGAATGCAGCACAAACGTTCCAACGTTTTATTGACGAGGTACTGCGCGGCCTTACGTATGCATATGCTTACATTGACGACATCCTCATAGCCAGTACGGATGCGAAGGTGCACAAACAACATCTAAACGAAGTTTTCCACAGGATAGAACACTACGGACTTCGGCTAAACATTGACAAATGCATTTTCGGAGCATCTGAGGTAAACTTCTTAGGTCATCACATCGACGCATACGGAATCACGCCGTTACCTGAGAAGATCGACACAATCAAAAATTTTCCCACGCCTACATCCACGAAACAAATCAGGCGATTTGTCGGGATGATAAATTTTTACCGTAGGTTCATCCCCGACTGTTCGACAATTCTTTCCCCTCTGACGAACCTCATAGAACGAAAGAATAAGCAAGTCAGACTAGAAGGAGAATCCTTGCAGGCCTTCGAAACGGCGAAGACAGCACTGAGAAATTTCACTAGACTCTCGTTTATTGAAAATGACCCGGAAACTAGGATCTTTCTCACAACCGACGCTTCCGACGTTGGAATAGGAGCAGTAGTAGAGCAGCAAGTAAACATGGTAAGAAAGCCAATAGCTTTCTTCTCGGCTAAACTTTCCGCAACCCAGAGAAGATATAGTACCTTCTCACGGGAACTCCTGGCCATCTACCTGTCTATCCGTCATTTCCGACATCTCCTGGAGGGCAGACACTTTACGATCTTCACAGATCACAAACCGCTGACCAACGCAATGAATGTCAACGCAGACAAATACACATCCAGGGAAACACGTCACCTGGACTACATTTCTCAGTTTACGACGGACATTCAACACGTAAAAGGGAAATACAATACTGTCGCAGACACATTGTCCAGAACTGATGTCAACTCCATGGATAACACTATCTTGAGCCAGGAGCTGATAGCCGACGAACAAAAGGGTGATACAACAATACCCGACCTCATTAAGGAAACTTCATTGAAACTGCAGGAATTCCCTTGTCCATTTAGCAGTAAAACCCTTTTCTGCGACACCACACTTAATACTCCGAGACCATACATTCCACCACCTCTCAGGAAAACAGTATTTCTCCATTTCCACAATATATCCCACCCGAGCAAGCGAGCAACCGTCAGGCTTATCGCTGATCGATTCGTGTGGCCTAATATGAAGCAAGACATCCGGAATTGGGTCACAACCTGCATACCTTGCCAAAAATGCAAAACGCACAGGCACACAAAATCCCCAGTTGGAACATTCGCTACACCCGACGCACGTTTCAGTCACATCCACGTGGACCTCGTCGGACCCTTACCAATGTGCCAGGGGTACCAATATCTGCTAACAATCATAGACCGTTTCTCGAGGTGGCCGGTAGCGGTACCGATTAAGGACATTTCCGCTACCGCAGTCTCCAAAGCTATCCTCGCCAACTGGATCACAAACTTTGGCGTACCCCGAGTTCTCACTACAGATCGGGGACCACAGTTTCAGTCGTCGCTCTTTCGAGAATTCTCCCAACTTCTGGGCGTCAAGCACATCAAAACGACCGCCTACCATCCTTGCGCAAACGGCCTAGTGGAAAGGTTTCACCGATCCTTAAAGGCGTCATTGTCAACCAAATTAGACATACAAAACTGGGTCGACAACCTCCCCATGACCATGCTCTCTTTGAGGAATACCCTCAAAACCGACTTAGGGTGTTCAACAGCAGAGCTCGTGTTCGGCATGCCTCTCTCCTTACCAGGACAATATTTCCACACTCCGCAGACCTTGTGCACAACCTCACCGAGCTCCTTTGCGCAGGAGCTATGCCACAGAATGGCCAAGCTTACATACACTCCCCCACGACAACAAACCACAAGTTCGTACATACCACCGGAACTGGATAGCTGCGATTTCGTCTTCGTCAGAAACGACTCCGTAAAAAAACCTCTCACGCCCAGTTACCAAGGTCCCTTCAAAGTGTTGAAACGTTCGGAGAAAGTTGTCACAATCATGCGCGGCAAGGAAAAACACACAGTCTCCATCGACCGACTCAAACCAGCTCGGCTAGAGGAAACGCCTGCCGACGCAAACTTGCCAATAACGACGGAAGATGTAACCACACCAGAGATACGAACAAAATCAGGTAGGAGAGTCCACTTTCCAGCAAAATTAAAATCGTATGTTTTTTTTTTCTCGTGAATTGATCATGATCAATCCTCTAGGAAGGGGGCCTTATCGCACCCGGCCGGAAGCTACGACCGGCTGCTCAAATGTCTAAAACGCGTCACTCCGGAAAAGAAAGCGAGGCCATCAATTTCCGGTGACTCAGCATTTCCAGGGACCAAAACGCTGAAAAATAACAACAAAGCAAAGTATAAACACACACAAACGCTCGCACACAAAAACAATACTCTGAAACTAATCTATATACACATGGGGTGCAAACAAAACCCATGTGTACATTCGAAAGTGGAGAGAGAAATTGTTACTAACCAAACAAGAGATTACTAGCTCGGCAATGTTGCAGACCATAGCCGACAGAACATGGCCGATGTTTCTCAACCAAAAAGAGGAGAAGGACCCGGGGTCGAGCGACGTGCTCCCCCTACCACCAGCGCCTGGCCGACTTTGCCACTCGCCATAGCAGCAGCCGCAACCAAATTCCAGCAGCCCAGCAGCAGCCGCCAGAAGCCAGCAGGAGCAGTCACGCAGTAGCAGCAGCCGTCCCTAGCCCAACCTGCCAACTCCAGCAGCAGCAGCAGCCACATTCTAACAGTCCTTTTTAGGACTCTCTGTTTACATAGATCTAGTCCTTTTAAGGGCTTCCCGTTTCTGTTATGCACAAGTCCTTTTAAGGGCTCTTCAATTACATATGCGATAGCCCTTTTCAGGGCTAACCTGCCCCCAAGCAGCAGACGCACCAAGCAGGCAGAAGCAGCTGAAGCACCAGGCAAGAACAGCAGACGCACCAAGCAGGCAGAAGCAGCAGAGCGCCAACCAAGCAGCTGACGCACCAGGCAGACACATCAGGCAGAAGCAGCCGCCAGCAAGTGCAGCCAACTCCAGCAGCGGCAGCCACACTCTACAATAGTCCTTTTTAGGACTCTCTGTTACATAGATATAGCCCTTTTAAGGGCTTTCCGTACTGATATGCACAAGTCCTTTTAAGGGCTCTTCATCTACATATGCAATAGCCCTTTTCAGGGCTAACCTACTTGAGCAGCAGGAGCAGTAGACACAGCGGGCGCACCAGGCAGATCCCGGCTACACTCACGACCGTACGTCTAAAGACAGCCGGAGCGGAATTTGCAACGACCAACTTCGCACCAGTACTACCCAGCCAGCTACCGGCTTACCGTCTTGGAACCTAGCGATCCCATCAATCAGCACCGGCGACCCAACGAAGTTTCTGTAAAACATTATTTTGCCGGCTTAGGCAAATAAAAACTTGGTTGAAACGTATAAACCCTCGATTTCGTTGTCCTTGATTTGATCGTATTGCTTTAACTCACAGCGGGGTTAACGGCACCTTTTCTGTCGATAGCCCCGCAACAGGTCGATTCGAGTTCTCAAGAATTAGGGTTTCAGTGAAGTTGGTAAATCTTTTATGCCAGTGTTTACCTGTTGCTTCACTTTTGTTATCATAGGTAAATCGTTCAGGTCACATAAAATGTTCCATCGTAAATGCAATAAATTGTAGTAAAAACAGAAGCAGTGAATAGACTTATACTTAAGCTTTATTGCACTTTTACTCTGACTAGACTTGTCTACCGACATATGTTACAGAGTACTTTTGTATTTTCTCGGTTTTCAAGGGGAATAACTATGGTAAACTATTCAAGTTTATCATTCCTTTTTGATAATTTCGTGTGTGCTTTTATAAAAAAAATTAGTAGTGTAAACTAGTTAAAATGAATAATTAAATAAAAGGTGTAAATAAGCAAATATTATAACCATTTAGGTTTCTTTGTTGTAAGTATTTTTGAGAAAATTTTATCTGAAAGAAAGCCATATAGTTTGTAAAAAAAAAGTCTTGTCTGTGAAAATTCCTAGAATTAGCGGTGAAAAACGTTAAAAGTACTTCTATATGGATTGTTGCTGATTCATTTTTTTAATTTGAAAAAATTAAAATATTACAGTGAGCATCGGCTGTGCTTTCAATTTAAAGTTTAAACTAGCCCACCGAAATTGAAAGAAATTATATGTTGAACATAGAATAAAAAGTCTTGTTTGAATTAATAAATATAAGATTTATTTAACGAGAGAAATTGGCATTAATTTGTTTTAAAATATTTGTGTTGAAAGTTTGCATAAGTCTCACTTCCTTGTGAGTTTGTTTTTTAGATTTCCTTTTTGTAAGTCGGTTGAATGATGTGAAATGGATTTGTGAAAGAAAAAACATGACTCTGTTTCGCTGTGTATGTGTGTGCGTATAAAGCCAAGTGCATCAGCAGTAAGTGAAAAGCTGTGTCCTGAGTGAGAAAGAATAGGAAATGGTCTATTTGATCTTCTTTCTTTTGTTACTGACAATAAATGAGTAGAAGGAGGAGAATCAATGGATGTAGTGTGAAAGAGAAAGTGGGAGGTTAAAAAAAAAAAACTTGTCTGCATGAGGCGTCCAGTCTGTTCTCTAAATGACAAGCGAAAATTTACTCTATTTGTGTGTTTTTGAAAGATTAAATCGGATCAACTTGTAGATTTTTCTCTAAATCCGGATTGGTTAATAAATGAGAAATTGTATCCAAATTGTTTTCTAAGAAAATTGTTTCCACACACGTTAAAATTTGGTAAGCCAGCTGTCTTATCAAAAAAGTTTTGAAAAATTGTTTTCTAAGAAAATTGTTTTGAAGTTTTTGAAAATTGTTTTAAAGTTTTGAAAAATTGTTTTCTAAGAAAATTGTTTCCACACACGTTAAAATTCGGTAAGCCAACTGTCTTATCAGAAAAGTTTTTTTTTTTTATTGGTGAATGAATAAATGCATATGTTTTTTCAATTGGCTCGTGAAAAATTGTAGATGTGTGTAAGCAATCAGATTTTTGTGCAATCAGATTTTATGAATCCGAATATCTGCTGATCAATCAGAGATGTGGTCTCATGACTTTGAAAATTTAAAAATTAGGGTCTTTCCTGGAACATATTGATTTCTTATAGGGATTGAGCAGCAGATAAGGGCAAAAAGTAATCAAATTTCAAGGCAGAAGGGAGCCACAAATCATTCAACGGAAAGGAACCACCCAAGATGAACGAACACTACAAGTTCATCCAACAGATTCAGGACCCAGAAGGGAAATCAATTTGGTCTGCTCCTTTAGAAAAATCTTACTTTTATTATATTAAAAACGTAAAAGTATAATCGTTTAGAATGTTTTTTTAATGTGCATTCTTTTGAGAGAAGTGTATCTTATGAGAGACAAATGGGTTGTGTGAAATTTATTACAAACATATTTCCCTTTCGTTTCACCGATTAAAACCCACCAAAATTTGTAAAGAATCTATTTCCAGTTTATAAAAATTATAGAAAGTATTGTTCCCATATATATTGACCAATGAGAGACATGGTCTCAAACTTGTGGTAGACAGAGCGTCCACTTACTAATTTAAGTTTTATGAGTCGACTCGACGTAACATGAGGTCATGATTTGAAGCAGGATTTAAGAAAGAATAAAAAAGGCGAATGTAACCAGAAAAACAGTGTATTGACAAAGGTTACATGGGGTTGAGAGAGCATGCATAAGAAAGTGAAAAGGAAAGAGTCATTCCCCTTCGTCTGTTCGTAGAAACAAAATAAGATGTATGAAGTTTTTTCTCTAGCTGAAAGAAAGGTTTGTAACAATTGTTAAGATTTTCGTAAAGAGTTCAAAGTTCAAATCCTTGGTGAAGAAAGTCAGACAGAAGACAAAGTTCTGTGTCTGTGTGTGCGTTGAGTAGAGAGAGAGAGAGAGAGACTTACATGCGAATGTAGCAGTCTGTGGATTTCTACTGACGAAGGTTGGAAAAATTGTAAATTTATGTGTAGGAAGTTATTTTATGTAAAGTCCTGTTTGAATGAAAGTTAATGTGCATAGTGTTAATGTAGGAGAAGAAAAATAAAAGAAATTTTGCGCCACTAATTGCTACACGCAATTAGTGCGCGTGTGTTTGTGTGAGTTAGGGAGACATGTTTGCTCTTGTCCCGGGACGAAATCCTAACTAGTGTACCACGTGATGTTTTCCGTTTTTATTAGCATCGTTTTTGGCGAGAACCAGTCATCACGTGGACACCGAGTGACCATGCGTGTGTGTGTGTGGGTGTCAATGTATGAAACCCCACAAACTCTAATAACACCCCAAATGGTGGGGCAGAGGTGAGCCTAAATATTCTGTATAAATAAGGTTCAGGTCAGTATATACGGCGAGAAAACTTTTCAACAGTAAGGAGAGAAGACCTTTCGACAGCGAGGACCTTTGACTACAAGGAAAGAAGGCAGGTGAACATTAAAGAAGGCATTGACATCAAGAGTACATCAAGAAGTCTCTGTTATCAGCCAACCACAGAGAGACAAGAGAAATTAGAATTCCAGTGAAAATTCTCCTGAGGTTGGACAACCTACATTAAAGAAGTCCATAGAAAGGTTATTTAGTCTATAACGAACTGTGTAAAAAGGGGCGTAAAAATTTACTGTGCCTCAGAAAAGCTCATATAGCATTTTACAAATAGGTCTTTTCGATTTTATTCAAAAGTGGTTACACCTTTGTCTTTTACTGCTTTATCGTTTCCTGTTTTCGCCATTTTTTAAAAAATCCTTATCTTCTCCTGAGTTGTAATTTTTTCTCCTTTTTTTGCTGATGACCCTTTATCATAAATTGTTATCCTGCGTGAAGCCAATCAATGGAAAATTCTGCACGTTTTTGTTTGTACCTTTTTTTGTAATTGTAAACTGTAAATAAATGCGTTTTTCCTTTTAAAATTTTACGCAGTGGTTGTCTTGTATTTTAAAATTTTGCTCCTTTTAATATCTTGCTATTTATACTAATTAAATTTTTGTGTTTGGCACAAGAGCTTGGATTTAGTAGAAATAAAATTTCTATAAAAGTTCTTGTTTTTAAAATATTGTACTTGTTTTTGTTTTTTTTTTTGTTACATGTACTATAAGAAATATTTGTCATTTTAAATTTTATATCGTAGTTTGAGACCTATATTTTGCACCTTGTTTAATATTCATAGATAAGAAAGGTGATGTGCACAAAAAATAATTTGGTTATTGTACAATTAAATTCTTAGATTTTTCACAAAATAGATAAGTTTTGAAAAAATACTTTTTTATATTTTGCACAAAAATTATTTTTATAAGAAAAATTAAACTTTTGTACTTTCTAATTAGGGTAGTGTTTGCGATTCTTTTTTTTTTTTTTTTTTTTTTTTTGCTATTAGTGCTATATAAAAAGAAAAACTGAAAATATTATATCCGTAAAAAAATCATGCACTATCAAGTATGAATCATAAGGATAATTCAATAAAATTTAAAAAAAAAAACAAAAAACAAACTATGTTTTTGTAAGTTGCTGTTTACATAATTTAATAAAACTTTTTGTTTTCATAACTGACAAAAAATCTACACTTTATATGTTTTTAAATTACTTGAAAAATTACGATCTTGAAATTTACCTCCTTCCTTGTTCATAACATATAACAAGATTTATTTTTCTTTTAAATAAAGACGATTGAAGAATCAAAAAATGTAAAATTTTAAGTTCCTTTTGAAAAAAAACAAACTTTTTCATCATCTGTTTATTTATTGTGCTATGAGTGTTTCACAAAGGAAATAATTTTGAATTACCTCCTATGATTTATTCCCTATCGAACAAGTATAATAATCCAGTAACATTTAAATTCAGAATAACTAAAAAGAAATTCATTGGGTGCATTTAATTATTTTAAGGCAGGAAAGAAAAAAATGAAAACATAAAGGAAATGGATTAAACTAAAACAAAAGTATTATTTAGCTAGTTTTTAATTAATTTCTTTTTATATTGTAGAATCACTTCTACATGCATGTACATACTTATACACATATCGCCATGTACGCACGTACACACACATATACGCACATACTCTTACATTAGTACCGCACGTGAAACCTCTTTTTCCCGCGCTTCATTTGGAAATATATAAGCTGATGTTCATAGACCAGTTGGAATTTGTCTTTCGGAGCTAACAGTCCGAATGTCGTTAGTTCCTTTCCAACTCACATACTGCGCTAATTGCGTTTAGCAATTAGTTACACCAAAAATATTTCTTTCTCTCTTACAAGCATACTTCACTACATGTATAATTATATTCAACTACTAATTAGTACAAACATCATATTTCCTTATTTCAGGAACATTTCCGATATGAACATTGATACATTTTCTTCAACATCCAAGAGAGAACTTTCTCCACTAAATCTTGCATGCACAAATTAATCAATCCTGTAACTATGTTTAATACATTGTTGTTGTTCTTGTTACATTGTGCTCTGAGTTATTTTTATTATAAATGTAGTGGATTGGACAACCAGTCTACTTTATAATGGTGACTTCACTTTCAAATTACTACCACGTTGTCCAGTCCACAACAATATATTTCGAAGGTAGTATTAAAAAATGAATTAATTCTAAAAGTTTCATAAAAGCGTATAGAACAAAAATATAGTCTTGAACTTAAAGATATTTATTTAAAAAAGTAAGTACCAATTTTTTAATTACTGTGCAGTTGATATTCCATGTTTTAATTTAAACATTACATTTTTCAACCCAGCGTCTGTGTTAAGAAACACAAGTTTTCATTCTGAAATAAGTTTCGTACTAATGTATTTTTTAATATGGACTCACTTCATGTGCGATATGTAAATTGTTGTAACTGCTTTTTTAATTAAACTTTGCAAGATGTATTCCACAGTGCCATATGTGATACACGCTTGGGCTATCATGTCTTTTTTTTTATTATGTCATATTATGTAAATTATTGTATTATGACGTGGGTATGGTGGAGATGTTTTGGTCATGAGAACAAAAGAAAAAGGAAGGTACTTAAAATGTTCGGGTGAACATTTTGAAATGGAGGGAAAGGAATATTAAATATTCATTAGACGAACTTTTTAAGAATCATGAAATGTTTGACAATGAAGTGTATTTGTGCCTGATGATTTGGTGAAAAAGGTCAGCCAGGTGCACAAAAAGGTAAACATTCTCACATTTGGATATTTATTTTGTCTAGCGAGGCCAGAGGTTCATGTCTCACATTTAAGTTTGTACTGGAAGATAGCTGTCAATGGCGCGGAAGTGATGTCAAGCTGACAGAAAATCCGTAGTAGTAATTTTAATTTTGATTTTGAAGTGTCTGGACACAACCGTTGAGTAATATCGGGGTCTACTCGACGATGGGTGTTGATAAATCTGACAAAAGAACCTCCTAACTCATGGCATGTCATTGAAGATACCTTTGTATGAAAAAGGAAAATAAAATATATTTTATATTTTATTATACATATGGGTCTGGTCCTATTGTTTTAGATGGAGGCGTTTGTTGCAGATTATATTTGTTGTTGCTGACGGTGACGACGAACGGACAAAGAAAAAGAAGAAGATTATGAAATGATTATGTGATACTGATTTTTGTGAAGAAGTCGGGTTGAGTGATCCCCGACGAAAATGATTTATGATTTGAGTTGAAAATTTTAAGCGTTGTCTAAGATGTTTTGAGAATAATCATCGTAGCGGGTCCATCGAAAACCACCGAATATATGAATCTTAATTTCTGTCATCATTCAACATTGTAGTTACTGCAGCATTCATCGTCATTAATTGATCCAGACAATGTGAGGCCCAAACAAACAGAAGTGTTTTCAAGAAGAAATATATACCCGAGATATATAACACATCTACTTAATAGATCCGTCATTTAGCGGTCAAAAAACATATATATGCCAGTGTAATTGCATTGCTACATTTATGTTCAATATCAACTTGGAATGAGAGATCAGGGTGCCGAGTTCGAATTCCAGTTGAATTCCTTGCATTCACTTACGCACAAATACTCCTGGGAAAGGTATTACCCCGTCTCTTCCCTTCAGTTATGGGTTAAATAGCAGGAAAGATTGGGTTCTATAGCCTTGACTGGCAACCAATCTATCACAGAAAGCAATGGCAACCTATTGCGGATAATCTTCTGCCAAGTCAGTCATGTCTCGGAAGAGACATGATCGCCCAAAGCGTGTATCACATATGGCACTTAACTGACTGACTGAAATCATGATTAAGGCTTCTACTGATCATAAAGTGGGGAATCGGTTTTCTATTGTTATGAAGTAATAAACTGATCCCCCACTAATTACTACTTAATAATATAATACATCTATCTATGAGTCAAATAATAGGACTGTTTGGGTTCTATAGCCAAGGCTGGCAACCAGTCTACCATAGAAAGCAATGGCAACCTACTGCGGGATAATCTTCTGCCCAGTCAGTCATGTCTCTTTCGAGACATGATCGCCTAAAGCATGTATCACGTATGGCACTTAACTGACTGACATGTATAAGATGAAAAGTAAAATGCAGGATAGCTCAGTTCTTTGAGGACATTTAAAGTATGCTTAAAACCCGGAAAACTGCGCAGAGCTAACACTCAATGTGTTCATTATTGTCATTTGCTCTTTGGTACTGTTTACTCCCGTTTTCCCTGCAACTTTCTTTCTTATTTATGTTGTGCGGATTGTGCTCGTGAATTCATTCCTTGGTTTTCTGCATATTATTTTCGTGAAGATCATTTAAGCACATTCCTGGTTTGCAGGAAGTTAGTCTTCTTTTGGCTGGTTGATGTGTTGATTGAATCTCCGACGGCTGACAAAAACTCTACACGGCCAGTGGGCGAACTTGGACCAAATAAAGAGGCGATGCACATGTTCATTGTTCATTTATATATTCTTTAACGCCTACGCGCTTCTGAATTGATTTTGGCGAGAGCGTTAGTCAGTGGTTAACTTTCGCATAATGCCAGTTGACCAATTAAGCTATGTCCGGGTTATATCTAGGTTACCGAAAATATAGAAGAATGGAAAAAGGGAAAGGGTGTATGTGTTGAAAAAGAGTAACTGAGAGTGAGAGAGAGAGAGAGAGAGAGAGAGAGAGAGAGAGAGAAAGAGAGAGAGAGAGAGAGGGTTCTCTGTTACCCTATTAGTAAAGAGTAAAAGGTATATTTCAATACTCTTTAACTACTACCTATCTACTCACCATAAGGCCATCTGTTTGGGTGACATGATCGTGGAGATAATAACTCATCCATTCTTGGATCATCTTGGCCTTGTGAGATGACGCAGTTTTGTTGGTATGTGTACAGTCGTCCTTTATTCTTGTTCTCTCTCCAAGGCTTAACAGTCCTCTTAACATATTTTTATAATCAGTAGCATTGTTTATAAGACTTTGAGGAAAGTCTCTTGTTGCTCACGACTTCCAGAAACCATCATATTTTCCGGAAACAGTTGTCCTAAGTCACTGCATGTCATTCTATATGTCATTCTTACGATGAAACTTTTGGTCTCCAAAAAAAGTTTTTCTCATCGGAAAAAGACCAAAACATTCCAGTCTTTTGATGTTTCAACTTTCTTACGTCCTTATAAAGTTTTACAAAGATCACCTATTTTTTCTAGTTGAGATAATAAGCTGTGTATGTGGATCTAAATGAAACTCTCTCTGATACTGCTTTTGAACTTCAAGTGCATTTTTCTGCTTCCTGTAGCATTTCAGAATGAACTTCCTTTGTTCAAAACTAAGCCTAGATGACATTAAGACTAACGTGTAAATCTGAAGAGAAAGAAAGCCGACATGAGCTATATACCATAAAAGTGTATTTTCTCTGAGTTTTTTAAAAAATAAACATTTATTTGTATAATCGTTTCACCCTAAGTAAAGCAGAAGCGTAGTGGGGGGGGGGGTCACAGTGAGAAAGAAAAAACAAAGGTACAGGTTATATGATAGCAACTGAAATTGCATTTGAACTTTTGGAGATTTTAGCTAATAGGGGAGCAAGTATACAGTCGCGAGTTTCACAGGCGGGAAGTGCAAGAAAAGAAACTGTTATAAAAGAAGTGGAGGTTATATTTGACCAATGTCAATCTAGTAGCACGAGTAAATTCATGTGGTCTGGGCACTAGGAAAGAAAGATCGTCAGGGCAGAAGCTATGAAAATAATTGGAGAAAAGACAGAGGGAAGCCACGTCTCGCCGGTGAGAAAGTAACTGAAATCGAGCTGACAGATCGGGATCGATTACGTTGCAAATCCTTCTTTTGTTTTTTGTTTTTTCGAGAATCCGCCGACAAATAGTGGGAGCACTCGATCAGATATAGCAACAGTATCAAGCACATAGACGAATGGTAGATGTATAAATGCGCAAAATAAAGAAAAACTTCCTGGCCCGACACAGTGACCCAAACTTCTTAGCGGTAGATGTAGCTGTTGTTTCGATGTAGTTGTTCCACTTGAGATCGATTGAAAGAGTGAGCCCGAAGAGGCGCAGCGTGTTACTTTCTGAGAGACCACTGTCATCTATACTGACTGAAAGTAGGAAAGTGTTGTAACCCTAAAAGGTTACTGAGTGTATAATCACTAAAACGGAGGTTGGAAATAATAGTAGATCAACAAGTACAAAACTCGCACGTTGCGTGAAGTAGATACACTACTAGTGAACTGCTAGTCAGTATAATCACTCTGTATTTATCTGCTTCCCCATATAAGCGAAATGCGGTACACGGTCATTTTTAAAGTGAGTTCTCCGAGCCCTTAGGCTCGACCAAAAATATCCCGTTGACCCTGCACAAGGCCGGGTCAGGGCCATTATCAATTTTTCTCAAACGAGGCTCTACCCTTTGACAGAGCTCTGCCTGGGCTCTTTCTACCCGTAGGCAGTGAGGAAGACAGAGAGCGATGATTGTAAGTCAGTATAATCACTCGATATTTATTTTTGTTTATATACAAAAAGATGTGCCATTAGGCCAAAAAATGGGGATTGAACAAGGCTGATATTCTTCTGTCTTACATTAACTTAGCAAGTCTCATTCGCTGATCCAAGCAGACTATACAATATCCCTTTCACCAAAACATTACATTCTTACTTACCATTCTTACCATTCTTACTACAAACATCATAATGTCTCAAAGACTATGTGAAAATCTAACCAATTCCATTTTTTTTTTTAATCACATCACCCCAAGCAAGGCGGTAAGGCCACTGGTGTCCAGGGGGCTACGTAAGAGTGAATAGATTGGAAAAGAGAAAGCCGGAAACCACGTCCTAAGCAGGGAACAAGAGATGAGCCTCTACACCTGTTCAATAGACGTGGGTGGAGTGTGAACCGGGCGATAGTTTAGCCTATCTACTCCCATTGAAAAAAAAAATCAAAGTGAAAAGATTGGAAAAGAGAAAACCGGAAAACACGTCCTAAGCAGGGAACAAAGGATGGGCCTCTACACCTGTTCAATAGACGTGGGTAGAGTGTGAACCGGGCGATAGTTAAGTCTATCTACTCTAATTGAAAAAAAAATAAATAAAAAAGAAAAGTGAACAGATTGGAGTGGAGTGTGAACCGGGCGATAGTTCAGTCTATCTACTCCAATTGAAAAAATAAAAATAAAAAAGAAGAGAAAAGTGAAAAGATTGGAAAAGAGAAAGCCGGAAACCACATCCTAAACAAGGAACAAGGGATGAGCCCCTTAACCTGTTCAATAGACGTTGGTGGAATGTGAACCGGGCGATAGTTCAGTATATCTACTCCAATTAAGTTCAGTCTATCTACTTCAATTAGTTCAGTCTATCTATTCCAATTATGTACAATTTGTCTATCGAGAGTGATTCAATCACACACACAATCACACATTCATCCAAACACAACAACAAATATGAAATAAACTCACTTGAAAACGAAAATTGTTCCACATCTGCCAGGGAACTAACATATCTAAAAACCTAACGGGGGATGGGTTGGGGAATTAAACTAAAGAAAGTGTGGACAAAAAATAGAAGTGGGGCCAATGACTATACATACCCTAGCTAAATTTAAGCATGGCTTTGTCAACCTTGGAATATTTCTTATTGAGACGGAAGTAAATGGTGGTATCATATGCGTAGATGTCTACTTGTGAACTGATTACATCAGGAAAGTCATTGATGAAGATCAGGAAAAGAATAGAACCTAGGACAGAACCTTAAGGGAAACAGCTGTTCAAAACGACCTTCATGATTTCATAGGAATGATTAGATTAAATCGAACAGTTTTCCAAAAATACCATAGCCTTGTAGCGTGTGCAGAAAGCCAGCATGCCAAGACCTGCTAAACGATTTCGAGATATTCAGGGCAACAGCTGTTCTTATCAAGAGCCTGATATATATATATATATATATATATATATATATATATATTCAGTAATAGCAGGTAGCACATCAGCAGTAGACCTGGCGAAGCCATACTGCTTGTCAGAGAGTAAGTTGTGGGATGTGAGATGATAAACCATTTCAGCATTGATAATAGTCTCGAACACTTTGCCAAAAAGCGGTAAAAGGCTGACAGTGCGATAATTGGAGGGGTCAGAGGGCTGCCCAGAGTTCTTAAAAAAGGAACTACAGAGAAGGACTACAACAAGCAGAAAAACACGAAACAGCGAAGCAATCGTTATACAGTTTAGATAGGACAGAAGAGAGTTTAGGGTCACATTTCTTTAGGACGATGACTAGAATTCTGTCACCTTTGCTTGCTTATGAGAGTCAAGCTTAGAAATTATGTTAGATACCAGAGAAATGGTTATATATACAACATTTAGTTGAGCCTCAGTTTTAGGTGGCTAATCAGGTGTGGGTACTCCAGACAAGTCAAGTGAGGAGTTGGAAGAGAATCTGCGAGCAAAGCACTCAAATGCGACAGTTGTGAATGTGAGTAACTTGCTAGATACTATACGCTGCTTCATATTATCAACAAACAGCTTAGCATCATTTGGGACACGCTTGCATTCATTACGAACAGAGACAAAAAGGCGCCTACTGTATTTAGACTCGTCACTCTGGTAAAGCCAGAAGAAATGATTCCTACGGGCAATGGCGGCCGAGCAAACAGGAGAGAACCAAGGAGAAGAATGAGGTTTAAGTCAAAATTTCCTACCTGGAATGAAAGCATAGATGCCAGCTTTTATCCAGGAGGAAACCTCAGAAGCACAGTCTTGAACAAGGAGACTTTGTTCCAAGACAATTCATAAAGAAAATCGCGTAACGAGTTCCAGTCCGCTCTTTGGTAGCACTAAGATATTCTGCTGGGAGAAGATTCCTAGAAGGATGGGGGAGTTAAAAGAAACATTAACAGAGGCCATAGCTTGATCAGAGATACGAAGAGAGCAGAGCTGCATGGTATGGCAAGAGATAGGGATAGAAGTAAAGCAGAGATCTAGAAGGGAGGCGTGTCCTTCAGGGTTACTGGGGAAAGGCGTGGGGAAATTCACCCCTTGCGTGAGAGACTGAATGATTGAAAAGTTTAGTGTGTGGACGCCAGCAACATCAGTGACAGAGTTTTTCAGACGTTTGGCATGGTGGGAATTGAAGTCACCGAGCACAAATATATTAGCGAACGGGTGAGGGGGAATGGCCTTGTCTATATGAAATACTATCTAGCAAGGAACAATCAGGAGAGGAAGGGGAGCGGTAGAGAAAGAAAAGTTTAGTAGATAGTGACGGAGATACACGTAAAAGTGGACTAAATATTCAAAAGAAATCACCCTAGCTAGAGGGAGATGTTTGCGGACAGAAACTCCTAGGCCATGCATTGAGTTCCTCCCTAAAGAGAGGAAGGTAACCAGAAATGCAGAACTCCAGGGGATTGCAGGTTCACAGAGAGCTAGGATGTCAGGGGGCCTTTTGTAGAGAAACAATTCCACACTGCAAAAGTTGGTATGTATACTACAGATGACGGTGAAAAAAATGCAAAGGTGTTTAGGTGTTTTCTGTTTGTCTGGTTTAGTTTTGTATCTTTGGTTGGGAATTGTATAACGTTTTTTTGGTGATACCATATATTTTTTTAATCATATCACCCCGAGCAAGGCGGTAACGCCACTGATGTGCAGAGGGTTACGTAAGAGTGAAAAGATTGGGAAACAGAAAGCCGGAAACCACATCCTAAACAGGGAACAAGGGATGAACCTCTTCACCTGTTCAAAAGACGAGGGTGGAGTGTGAACCGGGTGATAGTTTAGTCTATCTACTTCAATTGAAAAAACTAAAAAGAAAAAAAGAAAAGAGTGAAAAGTTTGGAAGAGAGAAAGCCGGAAACCACATCCTAAACAGGGAACAAGGGATGAGCCTCATCATCTGTTCAATAGACGAGGGTGGAGTGTGAACCGGGCAATAGTTTAGTCTATCTACTCCAATTGAAAAAAAAAAAAATTATAGATAAACTGAAACCATATATCGAACATTTTGTCGTAAGATTTTTTTTGTGCCGACCTTCGGCTGCGCCTTTGTGTCTGCCGAAGATCGGCACAAAAAAAAAATAACTTAAGCAATAATTCCAGTACTGTAGATAAAATCAAAAAAAAAAAAAAAGAAAAAAAAAAGGAAAAAAAAAAAAAAAAGAAATTTCCAAAAAGTTGAAAGTCATATAAAAAAATACAATGATTAATTAATAAATAGCTTCGTTTTTAGGATGTGCCTTGTGGCGCAGTGGATATCGGCTCCGAACGAGACATCGGGGAGCCGAGTTCGAATACCAGTTGAATTACGCGGAAAATGCCCTTGGGAAAGGTACTAATCCGTTTCTTCCTTCCAGTTATGCGTAAAATAACAGGACAGATTGGGTTCTATAGCCTTGGCTGGCTAACAGTCTACCGTAGAAAGCAATGGCAACCTAGTGCAGGATAATCTTCTGACCAGGCAGTCATGTGTCTTTCGAGACATGATCGCCCAAGCGTGTTTCACGTATAGCACTTAACTGACTGACTTGTGGTGTTATGGCTGTCGCCTCGGCAATGGGAAATCTGTAGAGCCGAGACCGAATACCAGTCGAATTCGTTGCATTCACTTTCACGCAAATATCCTTGGGAAAAATATTAATCCAACTCTTCTCCTCCAGCTATGGTTTAAAGTACTTAACTGACAGAAATAGCGGTAGAGCAGAAAGAGATTTAGATGTCCTAATCTAAATTTGTGGAATAAAGGAATGTACATCGTTAGAACATTTGCCATGGATATAGCGGTAGAGTAGAAAGAGATTTAGCTATAGTGATCTGAATTTGTGGATAAAGGAATGTACAACGTGAGAACATTTGCCATGGAAATAGCGATAAAGGAGAAAGAGATTTAGATGTACTGATCTAAGTTTATGGAATAAAGGAATGCACATATTTCGAACATTTGCTATGGATATAGCGGTAGAGTGGAAAGTGGCTTAGATGAACTGATCTGAATTTGTGGAATAAAGGAATGTACATCGTTAGAACATTTGCCATGGAAATAGCGGTAGAGGAGAAAAAGATTTAGACGTAGTGATCTAAATTTGTGCAATAAAGGAATGTAGATCATAAGAATATTTGACATGGAAATAGCGGAAGCGAAAAAGAGGCTTAGATGTACTGATCTATATTTTTGGAATAAAGAAATGTTCATCGTTCGAACATTTGCCATGGAAATAGCGGTAGAGTAGAAAGAGGCTTAGATATACTGATCTGAATTTTTGGAATAAAGGAATGTACATCATTAGAACATTTTCCATGGGTATAGCGGTAGAGTAGAAAGAGGCTTAGATGTACTGATCTGAATTTTTGGAATACAGGAATGTGCGTCGTTAGAACATTTGACATGGAAATAGCGGTAGAGTAGAAAGAGATTTAGATATAGTGATCTCAATTCTTGGAATAGAGTAATGAACATTGTTAGAACATTTGCCATGGAAATAGCGGTAGAGGAGAAAGAGGCTTAGATGTACTGATCTGAAATTTTGGAAGAAAGGAATGTACATCGTTAGAAAATTTGCCATGTTAATAGCAGTAGAGGAGAAAGAGATTTAGACGTAGGGATCTGAATTCTTGTAATAAAGGAATGTACATCGTTAGAACATTTGCCATGGATATAGCGGCAGAGAAGTAAGAGGCTTAGATGTACTGATCTGAATGTTTGGAATAAAGGAATGTTCGTCGTTAGAAAATTTGCCATGGGTATAGCGGTAGAGTAGAAATAGATTTAGATATAGTGATCTTAATTTCTGGAATAAAGGAATGTGCATCGTTAGAACATTTGCCATGGAAATAGCGGTAGAGTAGAAAAAGATTTAGATATAGCGAGCTGAATTTTTGGAATTAATTAATGTACATCGTTAGAACATTTGCCATGGAAATAGCGGTAGATTAGAAAGCGGCTGAGATGTACTGATCTGAATTTTTGGAATACAGGAATGTGCGTCGTTAGAACATTCGCCATGGATATAGCGGTAGAGGAAAAAGAGATTTAGATGTAGTGATCTAAATTTGTGCAATCAAGGAATGTACATCATAAGAATATTTGACATGGAAATAGCGGTAGAGAAAATGAGGCTTAGATGTACTGATCTGACTTTTTGGAATAAAGGAATGTACATCGTTAGAACATTTGCCATGGAAATAGCGGTAGAGTACAAAGAGGCTTAGATGTACTGATCTGACTTTTTAGAATAAAGGAATGTACATCGTTAGAACATTTGCCATGGAAATAGCGGTAGAGTAGAAAGAGGCTTAGATGTACTGATCCGAATTTTTGGGATAGAGGAATGTACATCGTTAGAATATTTGCTATGGAAATAGCGGTAGAGTAGAAAGTGATGTAGATAAATGATCTGAATTTTTGGAATATAGTAATGTACATCGATATAGCGGTAGATTAGAAAGAGGAGTAGATGTGCTGATCTGAATTTTTGGAATAAAGGAATGTACATCGTTAGAACATTTGTCCTGGAAACAGCGGTAGAGTAGAAAGATATTTAGATGTACCGATCTGAGTTTGTGGATAAAGGAATGTACATCGTTAGATCATTTGCCATGGATATAGCGGTAGAGGAGAAAGACTCTTAGATATACTTATCTGAATTTTTTGAATAAAGGAATGTACATCTTTAGAACATTTGCCATGGAAAAAGCGGTAGAGTAGAAAGAGGCTTAGATGTACTGATCTGAATTTTTGGAATACAGGAATGTACATCTTTAGAGCATTTGCCATGGAAATAGAGGTAAAGGAGAAAGAGGCTTCGATATACTGATCTTAATTTTTGGTATAAAGGAATATATAGCGTTAGCACATTTGCCATGGAAATAGTGTAAGAGGAGAAAGAGATTTAGATGTCGTGATCTAAATTTGTGGAAGAAAGGAATGTACATCATTAGAACATTTGCCATGGAAATAGCGGTAGAGTACAAAGAGGCTTAGATGTACTGATCTGAATTTTTGGAATAAATGAATGTACATCGTTAGAACATTTTCCATGGATATAGCAGTACAGGAGAAAGAGGCTTAGATGTACTGATCTGAATTTTTGGAATAATGGAATGTACATCGTTAGAACATTTGCCGTGGATATCGCGGTAGGGTAGAAAGAGATTTAAATGTCGTGAACTAAATTTTCGGAATAAAGTAATGTACATCGTTAGAACATTTGCCATGGAAATATCGATAGAGGAGAAATAAATTTACATGTCGTGATGTAAATTTGTGGAATATGGGATGTACATCGTTAGAAGATTTGCCGTGTATATAGCAGTACAGGAGAAAGAGGCTTAGATGTACTGATCTGAATTTATGGAGTAAAGGAATGTACATCGTTAGAACATTTGCCATGGAAATAGTGGTAAAGAAGAAAGAGGCTTAGATGTACTGATCTTAATTTTTGGAATAAAGGAATGTTCATTGTTAGAACATTTGCCGTGGATATAGCGGTAGAGGAGAAAGAGGCTTAGATGTAGTGATCTGAATTTTTGGAATAAAGGAATGTATATCTTTAGAACATTTGCCATGGAAATAGCGGTAGTGTAGAAAGAGGCTTAGGTTTAGTGACGTACATTTCTGGATTAATGGAATGTACATCATCAGTACATTTCTATGGATATAGATATAGTGAATCAAGAGGCTTAGTTGTAGTGACCTCATTTTGTGGTATAAAGGAATGTACATCGTTAGAACTTTTGTTATGACTATAACGGTAGAGTAGCAAGAAGAGGCTAACAATGCTTAGTCTAGGGCAGTGCTACTCAAAGTCTTGTATGCGTACCATCGCCCGTAAGAGAGCCATCATCTGCCGGTACGCGGCGATTTTCCAGAAAAGAAAGAAACAATAGTATAACTCAACGCCACGAGAGACTGCCAGGATATTTGACTCGTTTTCGTTTTTATTTTTATTTTTATTTTTTTTACATTTTCATTTTAGTTTTATATTATTATGGCTACATTGTTCATTTACTCACTCATGTTAAAAGTTATTGCTATCCAACTAATGAGTGCGATATAATGAACAGCAAAACAGTGAACTGAATATGCATCAGACTTTGTTCCATTCATATATCCACAAATTTTATTTTATTCTTTAGAAGATTAATGCCTTTTATTAAATTCAAATTACTTACGAAGTATTAATATTAAGTTTAAATATTTTTTCTGGATTTTTAAATATATATACCCTCGAAACCAGTGGCCATAACTAATATAGCACAAATATGGTACCGGTTAATGGCACACTGGTAAGACTGGTTATGTCAATGATGCCTGCCCTTAGAATGAACAAGATATCATGTCCTCTCGTTTATTACAGATAGTCTCAAAATGTCCCTGAAATAGTACATATCTCCCAAAAAAAAATCAAAATAAAAAATAAATTCCGGGGTTCACACCCCCTCTTTCTCAGCTGGATTGGCTTGCTTTGCTTGCCGGTCCCTGGCACATTGAAAAAAAAAAAAACTCCCAGTTCACTACATTAGATAGTTTGAAAAGCACTGGTCTAGGGGAATGAGTGAAAAATGATTATTCATACTTAAGACACATTTGAACTCAAGATTGGAAAGTGGAGAATGTTCAGCTGCGGCTCAGATGTGGCAGCAATATTTCGTTTGTGTCTGGCCTTGCTCTTGTACAATCAGTGCATAACAGGAGGAGTCAGATACTTACTGGAGTGATACAAGTAACTGATCACCTTTACAGAACCTTTAGCATTGGAACGTATATATATATTGGAACAGGTTGTCTCCTATTAAGAGTAAACTAGAATTGACTACTTTGATCCCATCTGCGATTCATAATATAGACTGAAAAATAGACATCATTAATGTCTGTTTTGTTGTTGATTGACACCAAAACCCTTCACTAATTCTTCCGTCTTTTGGCCAAGTGACTAACCACTCTAAAGACAATACCACACAAACTTCATTGCTGATCATAAAATAAAAACATTGAGATTGTGGGGATAGAATATCATATCCACCCTCTAATTACATTCCAGTCTTATGGAATCTTCCAATTCTGTGTATTTAGCCAACCAGGGCTCGAGATTGTTACCCAAGCAATTTCATTGGCTAAGGCCTGGTTTGGCGTGTAAAAAGGGACGCTCAAATTCTAAGTCAACCGGCTCTTTCTAACAACTATATATAAAGAGCATATTTTGCCCTTTTTCTTCAGTGATTTTTTCTGCCACCAGAATCCACGTCACTCAAGCCGTACCATTATTTTTGCGCGCTTTCTCTCACCCACTTTTCAGTATAAAACTCTATCAGGCTTTTGGATTCTGGAATCACTCATTTTCACTTACTTCACACACAATTTCACTTGTTGCATACACTCTAACCCATACCTTTCCAAATAACTCACACAGTTTTCTTTCAGCGAGAGACTCAATTTCCTAAACCTATGAACATTTTATTGAACACAACTTTGTTCTATTTTTCCTAACACAAAAGTTACGAGACATTGTGGTTTTCACGTACAAAGATCCACTGTTCGGATTTTTCATACAAACACAAGTTTTTATTCCAAACAAATTACATGAATCCCGAATAATGTCTATATATTAATGTGAATATTCCACTTCATGTTTCTATCTTCGTATAACTAAAGGTATGAATGTTTTATTCTTTGCACACAACTGTTTAATTTGCAAATACTGAATTTTCAATTTGATGCAACACACATATTGATTTAACTACGTATCCTTAGCACAATTCTGATACAGTTATCTCTTTTGAACTTTCTGTTTTGTGAAGTATTTTACTGAATAGCTTTTCACTACATGTTTGATCACATATCAAACACTGTCATCCTTTAACTTCTGATCGTCGAGTTAACACTTTCCATAATTCTAATATTTGCTATCACCTCAGTTTGCTGACTTCTGAAAATGCTTGTTATTGAATTGTTGATTTATTAAATCTGTTATTGATCAACTCAACAAGTCTTACATATTTGTGTTCATTTTTGTGTCTGAAAATTAATCCAAAACTTTTATGATTGTGGAAGATTGCTTTGAAGAAACACGCGCAGTCATAATCACTTTTTACATTTAACGAAATTCAAATTGCACACATAATCATCCACAAGATCAAGATAAAATAATGCACACCCCTCTTTTATGTGGATGTCCAATTCTTGCTGGAACACTTCCAAACTTGAAATCTTTCAGAACTATCGCGTGTGGAAACTTGGCCCGCAAACAAATAATGAACAAAAAACAAAAACAAAAAACACAAAAAAAGAAACAACAATAACAAAAGTCTTGAGTAATATATATATATATATATATATATATATATATATATATATATATATATATCTCCGCAGACAGATCTGTTTCGCTGTATCACAGCTCATCAGTACAGTTAGACATCCGATTGGTTTTAACCAAGATTGAAACTCGATCGAATTGACATCAATCGACGATTCTTCTTCTGAGCTATGGGCGTTCGGTAGAAGGAGGCAGACTTTTAGCGTGTGATATGACCTGTAAACATACCCAGTAGCTAAGAGTGTTCTAATTCATTACTGAATGAACGATGCGTAAATTGCTAACTTACAGTGTGCAAGGCACAAAATAGTTCTGCATATTCATGAAGCGTGTGATCCTGAGACGGAAAGTTTTAGTACTTGAAACATGTGCTGAAAAGGACAGTTTCGTAGCTTTTGAGAATTGTTGTCCCGAAAGGGATAGAGGTTTAGATATTGAAAAGTGTAGTCATTAAAAGGAGAGTTTTGTAAACGTTGAAAATTGAATTATTGTTCCAAGAAGAAAAATGTTGTAGGAGTTGAAAAATGTTGTAGGAGTTGAAAAATGTTGCCATTAAAACGACAGATTTTTAACCGTTGATAATTATGTTCCCGAAAAGGAAAGAGTAGTAGACGTTGAAAAATGTGATCCTGCAAAGTACAGTTTTGTAACCGATGAGAATTGTGTACTCGAAAAGGAAACGGTTCTAGACGTTCAAAAGTGTTGTCAAGAAAAGGACAATTTTGTAGCCGTTGAGAATTGTTGTCCTGAAAAGCATAGAATTGTTGACGATAAAAAGTTGTGTCAACAAGAGGTTAGTTTTGTAATCGTTTAAAAGTGCTGTCATTAAATGGGCTGATTTGTAGCCGTTAAGAATTGTGTTCTTGTAGCGTAAGGGAGTTGGTTAATGTTTCTTGGTTCAGCCTTTTGTCATACTTAACCGAACTCTCTACAGCTTACAAGTTTTATGCAGAAATATCATCATTAAAATTATCAGAAGGTTGGTTGTCGGCAGGATGGAATGTGTGAAATAGTGTGTATTAGTCTAAGAATAAAATATACATTTTTTATGTTAAAATAGAAATTTATTAAAAGAAGGAATAACAAGAATTTGTACAAATTAATGTTTATTGAGAATTTTAAGTTAAAGGTATCAAGATTCGTAGTAAATGTTCATAGTAATAACTGTTGAAAGGGATAAAGAGAAAGAGGACAATATTTGAGTCGCTTGAAGTTACATTTTAGAAGGTTACATTTCGTCTCGTGGCTCCCATCTGACTCTACGTCTTGCCGCTGACCGGGGCCTTTTGAAGTATTCAGATTTTCGCACTTGCTCGCGAAGTCCTCAAGTCTTCTACGTCGCTCCCATTGGTCAAAAACCATTTTAACACCTACTTGCGAAATCTGGTTTAAACTTTTCCTTTAACATGTTCAATCCTTTTTCTATTTGGGAAAAACCAAGATTTCACACATCGTTGTGAATTTTTGTAAAAGTGAAGAAGAGAGTAGATTTTAATTAATTTCTTATCTGCTACAATCTCGAAAAGGAAAGAGTTGAAGACGGTGAAAAATATTGTTCAGAAATGGTACCTCCACGCAATTGCCCAAAAAACAGCATATCATGATTTTAAAAGGGTTCAAACTTAATACAAAGTTTTATCATCAAAACGTTTACATTGTTATTAAGAGGAAAGATCAAATTTTGTTGTTATTATTTTAAAAAAAAAATTTTTTTAATCCTTTCTAACATGTTCGAAATTTCAGTTAAAATTTATTTTTTTGTTTTCCGTCAGCCATGTTACTTAATGTGACTATTTAGGAAAATGTAATATTACGCAAATAGTTTTTTGGCGTTGAAAGATACATTAATTTGAAAATTCTTTCAAAAATCAAGTAATTGACTGATTTTACTGAAACTCTCAGAACTTATTTACAAATGAATGAAATTATTTATGCAATTATTATTTTTAGAAAATATTGGTAAAATTGTTTTTGTTTTTTTACATCTATTTCCCTCCATTTCAATTAATTGCATAAAACTTCTAGAAATACATTATATATATATACCAACGTTTTTTTATTAGTTAAATGCAGGACTCAATGAGGAATGTATATTTATATGATTTTTTTGAAAATTACGAAACCATTTTTCCGAAAATCTGCTCCGAATAGTAAAATCAAAAATGCATTAAAACTACGCTATTTTTAATGTCGATAAAGTTTTAATTGATTTTATAAATACTATAATTTTAGGACATCATATTTTGAAGAATAAAAAAATTTAATGAATAATGAAATAACAACTGTTTTCATTTGTTTCTTTACTAATTAATGTTTCAAACATCCAGTTACTCAGTGTCTTCGGATATAAATTCATTAAAAATAGATTTTATATATACAAATCGAAAATTCAAAAGCTTTATAGGAATCATTTAGAATCAAGATTTTCAAAATAATTTGTACTTCTTTTTAATTATGTTTCATTTTACTATGGAAACTTATAAGAGACTTCTCATTAAAAGGTCACATGTTTCAAGGGTTGTTATCTTCGCGAAATGTTAAATTGGGTTATGTCAATTTTTGGTCACCATACTACCAGATTGATTGATAACAGGTGCTGTCATCGCCTACTTGAAAGGTCAATGAGTCAGATCTTTGTGATTAAAAAATACATTTCTAAATTGCATGCCATAAACAAGTAATATTTGTTTCAAATCAGATTAATTTAACTTTCAATTTGCTAATCTAAACTTATTTATAAATGGAACTTTGTGTGTGTGTGTGTGGGGGGGGGTCTGTGTCTGTGTGTGTGTTCGTAACCTATAGACTCCGAAACGGCTGAACCGATTTTCTTGAAAATTTACACAGTCTATAATCATCTGCGAGTATTCTTAGGTAGGTTTTGTGCTGAGGTACCTCCGATAAATATCGATAATGGAAAAAATCTGGTTATAGAAGGAGTAGTCCGATTTTAATCAAATTTCACACACTCATAGACAAAGACATAAGAAACGATATTCAGAAGTTTCAAGGTTGCAGTTCTTTCAATAGTGCAGAATATATATATATATATATATATATATATATAAGGCAAGATGTTTAAGTGTGTCTGTTTATCTGTCTGAATGTCCTTTATACAAATCCACAATTTTTATCAGATTCTCACCAAACTTCGCACAAATATTCTTTAGGCTGAGTCTGAGCTTCAGGACTATGGATTAGTTTTAAAGCTTTCATTACACCCGAGCAACGCCGGGCTATACTGCTAGTGAATAATGAGTGGTAGATGTATATTTTATTTTTGCAAGATTTTTAAAACCGAGAATTAAGTTTTCTTCACAAATGTGTCGATTGCTCAAAAACTGTCTGAAAAAGTGAAAATAAAAAAATCTTAAAATTTTAGATTCCAATGAATATAATTTCTGTTTGAAATACACCTGAGTATTTTGCTTAGTGAAATAGTACATTTAATTATTAAAGTTTCAAGAATTTTTTTTTTATTTTTAAAAATTCAGTTTAAAACTTAGGTATTGAAAATAGAGTGGAGGTAACTATAGTCTTTGAGAATTGTTGTCCTGGAAAGAACAGAGTTTTAGATGTTGACAAGTGTTATTAAAAGAAGTTTTGTAGCCATTGAGTATTGAATTTACGAAAAGGATAGATTTTTAGATGTTGAAAATGTTGTCATTAAAAGGAGAGTTTTGTAGTCGTTGAGGCTTACTTTCCCGGCAAAGACAGAGTTGTAGAAGATGAAAAGTGTTGTCCTGACAATTTTCTAGACATTGAGAACTTTTGTCCTGAGAAGCAGATAGTTCTTAACTTAGAAATGTGTTGTAATCAAAAGAACAGTTTTGTAGCCGTTGAGAATTGTCGTCCTGAAAAGCACAGTTTTATAGACATTGAAAAGTGTTGCCATTAAAAGGACAGTTTTTTAACCGTTGAAAATTATGTTCCCGAAAAGGACAGAGTTATAGATGTTGAAAAGTGTTGTCGTAAAAAAAAAAACAAAAAAACAAAAAACAAACAGTTTCGTAACCGTTGATAATGGTGGACACGAAAAGGCCGACCAAAAATAGTTTACGTTCGGAGACGATCACGTGATTGAGTTGGCTACTTATTTACGTTTCTCGTTCAGTCAGTCAGAGAAACAAGAAAGCAGAGAGCACACAACACAGCCACGATGTAACAGAAATGTTAGGCCACTCGGACACAACTGTCCCAATGGCACACATTCGCACTCCCTCACCTTCTCGCGTGCTGTTTTCTTTATCTCTTCTTCCTCTTCATCTACTCGCCGCCCGTAACAGAAAGAGAGAAACAAAGACTTTACTACTAATTTGTTGATACACACAGCGAAACATAGACTTACTGTTGCAGCCTACTGCTTCCATTTGCTGTGACTTTTTAAAAAAGTGTAACCTTGACTTCGCATGCAAAAATTAGCAACAAGATGATGTTGCTGACAACTGAACCCTTAATTATCATTGTCACTTTCGCAGAAATTGGCCTCCTTGCCCGGGGAGTAAGATAAAAGTGTATCTGTTTTCAAATACTCATTTTCTGTTGTCCGGCCACTTCCAGCTATGCGTACGCTTCGTTTTTGATCACGCTACAGAATTCATTACGTTTTATTTAGCAGCCGGTCCCGCTTTAGGTTTGACTCTGCTTCGGGGGTGTAATGGTCTAGTCCACTTGAGATCCCCTTTAACCGCAGTCGACTCCTGCAAAGAAGCAAAACACACGTCAGTCTATGGCCGCAGTGAACGCATGCTAGCTCCTCTCCCATCTCCCTGGGGGGGTGTACACGTACTGCTGGGCCTCAGACTACGCTCAATTGCGGCCGAGACTCGACCAACGACTTTTCTCGCTTGCGCCGTTTCAGCCCTCCAACGTCGATTTTCTAACCTAGAGTTTTTCTAGCGTACATGCGACGTTTCTACCTGTTATTTAACCAATAACTGGAAGGAAGGGACGGATTAATACCTTTCCCAAGGGTATTTGCGCGTAAGTGAATGCAATGAATTCAACTGGAATTTGAACTCGGCCCCCGATTGCTCGTTCCGAGCCGATATACACTGCGCCACAACGCACATCCGATCAGTTAAGCGCCATACGTGATACACGCTTGGATGATCTTGGATGATAATATTCTGCCCAGTCAGTCATGTCTCTTGCGAGACATGACTGACTGGGCAGAATATTATCCCGCAGTAGGTTGCCATTGCTTTCTGCTGTAGACTGATTGCCGACCAAGGCTATAGAACCCAATCTGTCCTGCTATTTAACCCATAATTGGAAGGAAGGGACGGATTAATACCTTTCCCAAGGGTATTTGCGCGTAAGTGAATGCAATGAATTCAACTGGAATTTGAACTCGGCTCCCTGATTTCTCGTTCCAAGCCAATATCCACTGCACTACAACGCATAGACATTACAATATTTTAAATAGATATTTTAAACACTTTAAAAATCTTTTATTTTATTCTATATTTTCTTTAGAAACTTAAACAATATTATCAGAAAATATAATTTGAATATTCACTATTTTCTCCTGATATACATGATTTATTTTCTTGCCATAATTATTTTTTCAGGCATCATAATATTAACAATATTAAACAATATTATCAGAAAATATAATTTGAATATTCACTATTTTCTCCTGATACACATGATTTATTTTCTTGCCATAATTATTTTTTCAGGCATCATAATATTAACAATATTAAACAATATTATCAGAAAATATAATTTGAATATTCACTATTTTCTCCTGATATACATGATTTATTTTCTTGCCATAATTATTTTTTCAGGCATCATAATATTAACAATATTAAACAATATTATCAGAAAATATAATTTGAATATTCACTATTTTCTCCTGATATACATGATTTATTTTCTTGCCATAATTATTTTTTCAGGCATCATAATATTTTACATAAATTTTAAATCATCCTTTGTATAAATCTCATTGATAGTTGAGAGATATTTATTTTATTCACAAATATTCATTTTTAATTTTATTAACTGTTAGATTTTCAAAAGATATTCAAATTAATCACAGCAATTCTAAGAAGAAAGGTTATCATGGTAATGAATTTATTTCCTTAATTTATTCAATTGATTTGACAATGGTGAGCATGAACAAAATAGTGAAAAAAAAAAAATTAAATATCCAAGTGATTTCTTTTCATATACTTGCATCTGACACATTATATATGTTAACATCTAACACAGTCTATCCCACAAGTTTTGAAGACCGATTGTCTTCTCATGAACCTGAGAGGGGCCGCCAGGGGGACATGAGGAAGAGGAGAAGGCCACAAGGGACATTCTGGATTATACTCTCTTAGAGACCAGTCACATGGCATTTGGTCAAATAAATATCCTATTTATTACTAGCAGTATAGCGTTGCTCGGGTGTAATGAAAGCTTTTATATATATATATATATATATTATAGATTTTCCGCACTATTGTAAGAACTGCAACCTTGAAACTTCTGAATATCATTTCTTATGTCTTTGTTTATGAGTGTATCAAATTTTATTAAAATTGGACCACTCCTTCTATAACCCGATTTTTTTGATTATCGATATTTATCAGGGGTACCTTGACACAAAACCTAGCTAAGAACACTCGCAGAGGCTTATAGTACAACTGTGTAAATTTTCAAGAAAATTGGTTCATCCATTTTGGAGTCTATGTGTAATGGATGCACACACACACAGACACACACACACACACAGACACAGACACACATACAGATACACACACACACACACACACATACAGAGAGACAAAGTTCCATTTATAAATAAGTTTAGATACTTACAACTGGTTGTTGTTTATCTTCTTTAACATTGGTAGCAGAGCGTAGTTTCAATCTATGGACCTCTGGGTTATGGGAACAATACATATATGTGTGTAGATGTTTGTGTCATTGTATGTGCCTGCAGGGTGTGTCAGACATTCTGGAAAAACATGAGCTGGATAAAGACACCATTTGCTACTAATGTCTTACCATTATATGGGAGGTATTTTCTGGTGTAAAAAGAACAGTGCCCAATGTAATATAACAAAGTTATAAAGTATGTATTAATAAATATACATATTATCCTATGTGTAAGGCACAACTTGGAGTTTTATGCATTAATATGTATGTTTATTAATATATGTGTGTGTGTGTGTGTGTGTGTGTGTGTGTGTGTGTGTGTGTGTGTGTGTGTGTGTGTGTGTGTTGGGTGGTCAATAGTTGTATGTGTGTGAGTAGCTATATGCATATATATTAGATGTTAATGTTTGCCTTGTATATATATCTACTGGTTAAATCCATTAGAAAGTTTTCTGTATTTAATGTGTTTATTTATTTTTACTTTTTACTCTTTTTAAGTTTTTATTTCTTCAGGGGAAAAAATTAACATTTGGTAAACCTGAAGGAGACTACCACCACCTTTAAATTTGTTGTTTTTTTTTCAGTGCAATCTTATCAATTACACCCTAAACTTTCCAATTGACAAAAAAAATTTGAAAAAATTTCAATATTTTAACAATTTTAGGTGGGAGGTTTAGTTTTTCATACAACATTATAGTAAATCTATCATCCATTTTGGAACCATTCGCTGGCACAACATTACCACCACCTGTGAATCGGTTGATTATCAATTATTTTTTACTTTTTTCAGTGCAATCTTATCGATTAAACCCTAAACTTTCCAGTTGACAAAAAAATTTGTAAATATTTCAACATTTAAACAATTTTAGTGGGTGGGGATCAGTTTTTCATACAACCTTATCATAAATCAATCCTGTGCAATTAACTTTTTTGCTTGTGCATATTCAACTACTGAATCCTTTGCGAAATTTTTGAATAAAGTCATTTTTGGAGTTTGCCATCATAAGAACTAAATAAAACTTGAAAAAGCCAAAAACAAGAGCAACAACTCGTTCAAAAAAAAACAAAACAAAGCGACCCCAATGCAAGTGGTTCCAAAAGGGAAAGATCAATTTACTATAATTTTGTATGAGAAAGTGAGCCCCCACTAAAATTGTTTAAATATTGAAATTTTTTCAAATGTTTTTTGATAATCGGAAACTTTATGTAATAACCAATAAGACTGCACTGAAAAATGAAAAACAACAAATTTAAAGGTGGTGGTAGTCTCCTTCAGGTCCGCTTAACATTTTAATATTAATATTAACCCCATAAATCCCCCTCCCCACTGGAAATTACTTGGACAAATGGTCCAAAGTAAAAGTTTTATTCCTTATTTCTCTCTTGATATATACATACACATGAATCTCTCTCTCTCTCTCTCTCTCTCTCTCTCTCTCTCTCTCTCTCTCTCTCTCTCTCTCTCTCTCTCTCTCTCTCTCTCTCTCTCTCTCTCTCTCTCTCTCTCTCTTATCATCTTGTATATTATTACTCTTTCTCATTTTTTTGCCCATTTTGACTTTTTCAGTTTTTTCTTTTTTATTTTTGTTTTTATTTTTATATTTGTCCCCTGTTTTCATTTTTTTATTTTCTTTTTCAATTTTATTATTTTTGTATTTTAGTTTTTTCTTTTCATCTTTTTACCTCTATTTTAATTTTTCATTTTCAATTTCTTGATTTTATTCTTTTTTTCTTTTCATTTTTTTCCCTATTTTCCTTTTTTTACATTTTCTTTTTCAATTTACTGATTATATTTTCTTTCAGATTTTAATTTTCTTTTCATCCTTTTTCTCCTTTTCATTCTTTTATTTTCTGTTTCTCCTTTTCGTTTATTTTTTTTTGTATTTCTTGTCATCAGTTTTCCCTAATTTCCATTTTTTTCATTTTCTTCTTCAACTTTCTTATCTTTTTCATATTCTCTTTTGTTTTAGTTTACATTTTTTCTCCTATTTTTATTTCCTTTTTCAATTTTCTTATTTTTTACACATTATGTTTTTCTTTTTCATTCCATCTTTTACTCCTATATTCATTTTTTTACACTTCCATTTTTAAATTTCTTATTTTTCTTATTCTGTTTTTCTTTTTCATTTCACTTTTTTCCTTTGTTTTTATTTTTTTAATTTTCTGTTTCAATTCTCTTATTTTTTCTTTTTCTGTTTTGTTTTTCTTTTAATTTTTTACTCCAATTTTCATTTTTCTTATTTCTTTATTTTGTCTTTTATTTTCAATTTTCTTATTTTTTTCTAACCTGTTTTTGATTTTTTTCACCTTTTTCATCTACTTCCCCTATTTTGTTTCATCTTTTACAATTTTCACATTTTTTTCTATTCTGTTTTCATTTTTCTTTAGTCTTTTCCACTATTTCATTTTTTTTTCAATTTTCTTATTTTTTCCTATTCTTTTTATGATTTTCTAGTCATTTTAATTTAATTTTCTTATTTTTTCTTGCGTTTTTGATTTTCTTTTCATCATTTTCATATATTTCTACTATTTTAATTTGATCTTTGTCAATTTTTTCTTTTTTCTTTCCTGTTTTTTATTTTTTCTACTTTTTCGTCTGTTTCCACTATTTGCATTTTCAATTCCTTTTTCAATTTTCTTTTATTTATTTATTTTTTATCATTTTACCCTATTTTATTTTCATTTTCTTTTTCAATTTTCTTATTTCTTTTCTTATTCTTTTTGGTTTTCTTTTCATATTTTTCATCTATTTACATTTTTTTAATTTTTTAACTTATTTTCTATTCTGTTTTATTTTTAATTTTCTTTTCATTTTTTTCCCATTTTTTTCCCATTATTTCATTTTGTCTTTTTATTTTTGTTCTATTTTTGTTTTATCATTCTATTTTTTATTTTTTTCATCTTTTTCATGTATTTCCTCTATTTGTATTTTCATTTCTTTTTCAAAGAAATGACAATACAAATTTTCTTATTTTTTCCTATTCTGTTTTTGATCATATTTTCATCATTTCATCTATTTTATTTTTTCTTTTCAATTTTTTTATTTCTTTCACATTCTGTTTTTGATTTTGATTTATATTTTTTATCTATTTCCCCTATTCTAATTTTTATTTTTTTCAATTTTCTGATTTTTCCTAATTTGTTTTTGATGTTCTTTCATCTTTTTTATGTATTTCCCCATTCTAATTTTTATCTTTTTGACTTTTCTTCTTTTTTCTATTCTGTTTTTTCTTTACTTTTCATTTTCATTTTATCTTTTCAATGTTTTATTATTTTCCTATTGTTTTTGATTTTATTTTCATCATTTCATTTATTACCCCTATTTTCATTTGAACTTTTTCAATTTTCTTACTTTTTCCTATTCATTTTTTTCTACTTTTTCATCTGTTTTCACTATTTACATTTTCATTTTCAATTTTTTTGTATACTTTTTGTTTCTTTTCATCTTTTTCATCTATTTTAATTTTTTTAATTTCTTATCTTTTTCCTATTCTGTTTATTCTGTACTTCTTTTTTTATCTATATCCTCTGTTTTCATTTTGTTGTTTTCAATTTTCTTTATTTTTTCCTATTCTGTTTTTTATTCTTTTATTATCTTTTTCATCTGTTTTCTCTATTTGTGATTTCATTTCCTTTCTCAATTTTCTTATTTTTCTCATTCTACTTTTGGTTTTCTTTTCATCTTTTTTCTCTTACTTTCATTTGTTAATATCTTTTTCAACTATTTTTTTTATTATCCTGTTTTTGTTCTTTAAATCTTCTCCCCTATTTTCCTTTTTGTTTTTCTTTCCATCTTTTTCTGGATTTTCTTTTTGCGTTTTTTTTTAAATTTTATTATTTCTTCCTTTTCTGTTTTTGGTTTTTGTTTAAATCTTTTACACCTAATTTTATTTCTTTCATTATTTTTTATAGTTTTCTTATTTTTTCTGTTGTTTTTATTTATCTTCTTACCTTTTTCTCCTATTGTCATCTTTCCATTTTCCTTTTCAAATCATCCTATTTTTTCTTATTCTGTTTTTTGTTTTCTTTTCATTTTTGCCTCTATTTTCATTTTCATATTAATATTTTTTTCTGTTCTGTTTTTGTTTATCTTTTTTCCCTATTTTCATTTTATTGATTCTTCTTTTTTCTTTCCATTTTTTGCTTATTTTCATATTTTCCATTTCTTTTTCAATTTTTCTATTTTTGTATTTATTTTTCTATATTTTTGTTTTTACTTTAGCTCAGAGTTTCCCAACCTTTTTGGCCATGCCCCAACTAATCACCTCTAGAATCCTAATGCCCTCCCCTCCCATATGTTGATATATATTCTTATGTAAAAAGTGAACTCCGTTTTAGGTGATGCTTAAAACAGCAATACTTTAATTTAAGCTTTTATTTTAAAATTAAAATTTAAAGTTGGTTTTAGGCTCAAACTGCCTTAAAACCTGAAGGTGGCTTAAACAAACTTAAAAACAACATGGCATCCATGAAAAACAAAAAAGAAATAAATGACAATTAAATTTCTGAGCAAGAAATTACCAAAAAATAAAATATTAAGGATTGTCTTATATTATTTTTATGTTTATATTTAAAAAATCAAATAAAGTTTCAAGGCATGTAATAGAGAATTGAAATATTTATATGAAAATGAAGTTCTAAAATTATTTTAAAATGGAAGTTATTCACCAGGTGGCAGTGCAATCGATGGTAATTTAAAAATCCAAGACAAATGATGAATGAAAATCTATGTAACATTGCTAAATTTTTATTTATTGGAATGTTAGGGCTAATAAAACACAAGAACAAAGACTTTTATTAGCAAAACACCTAAAAAATCAAATTGCCCCCTAAAAAATCAAATTGCCTCCCTGTGGGGCATATGCCTAATGTTGGGAATCACCGCTCTTGCTCTTTCCTTTCCTTATTTTTTGTTTAATTTTCTTTCCTTTAATTTTCTTTCTTTGTTTTGTGGTGATACCAGGGACTGGATGTTTGCCCTCAGAGGTCCAGAAAGCAAATGACCAAAACTGGTCTTTGCATATCTGGCTCCACGCAGATGTTCCAGCAAAAAAACCAAAAATAAATAAATATCAAATTCCTCTTCACAACGAGGATAATTTGGTTTATTATCCAATGGGAAGCCCTGAATTAAATCCGGGTGTGAATTCCCAAATTACTTGTTTGGACCGCCAAAGACGAAATAAAAAGCCGACACAGGAAGCATCGCCAGTTGAGAAAATATGAGCGTAATTAGCACGTCCCTTGACCATGTCAGTCGATCACATCATGCTTGCCTCTCCTTTCTTTCTCATCTTCTTCTTCACTGTTCCCTGAGCCACTTACCCGATCAACTGAGCAGAGACATCAAAGACAAATGCTCACACATACATATGCACAAACTTTTTACAGCATTTACTGCTATGAACATTTTAACGACTTTTGTACCAACCAAAAGACATTACTTTTATTTGTAAAAAACCTTAATTGATATATCATCATCATTATTTATCCATCACACCCAGTGGTGCATAGGGCAGCAACTTTTTGGTGCTGTTTCTGTAACAAACTGTTTTTTACGGGGCAAGGTTGTTAGCCATGCACCCAACCCCCAAACCTGGAGGACCATTGGACCATTCTTGATCCTTACGTTTACAGCACCTGGTATTCCCAAATGGTCACCCATTTAAGTACTGACCAGGCTCGATGTTGCTTAACTTTGGTGATTGGATGGGAATCGGTGCATTCAACACAATATAGCCATAGACACACACACACACACACACACACACACACACACACACACACACACACACACACACATATATATATATATATATATATGTTGTTTCTATACACAATTTGATTATCTTGTTTTATCCCCCCCTTATAGTGAGCTATCTACTAACAAGGCTAAATTCAGTTAATCTGTTTCAACACACAACTACACTTCACTAGAACCGATAACCCACTATAGTTTCTTGTCACTAAAATATTACTAATTTTAATTTAGTATCTCTTATTTTTTGGCAAACATGGACAAACAATAATATGTAATGTCAAAATTACATTTATTTTCATGACACTACTTTTGTTTAACTACCTTCACTCCTTAGCAATGTTTATTTTTTAAGAAGTGGAGATTAGAATTGTAATAACACAAAGATATACAAAAGTGAATTTACACATTTTAATTTGTTCATGAAAATTTACAACAAAAACATTAAACAACATTTATTAGATTGTTTTTTACAAGAATAATTTTATATTTACAACATAATAAAAACTAATAAAACTAATAAAATTAGAACTAATGCAATCTTTATCATTTACCAATTTATAAAGAAATAAAAGCAAGAACAATATTTTATTCATAAATTTATAAACATTTACTAAATTATTAAAATATGTGAGCCAATTATAAACAAATCCTTATTATTTAACATTTAATAAAGTTTGAATCAATTGGCAATTAGCTGATGTTTTGCCGCCCATTCCAATAAGTAGATGTATCGTGTAAATAAACAATCTGATCAATAAATAGTGTTTTATTATTTTTGTTGTCAATTCTCAAGAATAACGTATAAATTTACTTTCATATGTTTATGTTTTATTAAAATTCTAATCATCACTTTTATATATTTTTATAGTTTTTGAGAATTTCTAACAAAAATATTAAAACATTATAAATTGATTGCTTATTTACAATAATAATTTTATATTTACAACATTCCAAAAACTAAATCAATTCAATATTTAGCATTTACCAATTTTTTTTTTTTTAATCATCTCACCCCAAGCAAGGCATTCCACTGCCACTATTGCGCATGGGGCTACATAGGGGAAGGTAAAGAAAAGGAGTGGTTAGACATAGGGAATGTCAGGAGGAAGGTGACAGATGAGTAAGGATAGCGAGGATGAGGGTTGGGCAGATGGGAAGAGTGTTTGATAGAATGGGAGCAGGTTAGTGTGTTAGGAGGTGTCTATTGACCTTACATTTAAACTCCTGGAGATTGTAGCCGTCAAGGAAGCAATCGTGTGGAAGAGAATTCCACAGTCGGGAAGTGCGAGGAAAGAAACTGTTGGAGTAGAAGTTACGGCTGCATTTTATCGGTTTCACTGTAAAAGGGTGGGATCTAGTTGCTAATCTAGTATCTCGTTTAAATTTGTATTTAGTGGGCACTAGTGATCTAAGTTCATCGGAGCAGAAGCCGTGAAAGTATTTATAGAAGAGACACAGGGAAGCCACGTCGCGCCGGTGGGAGAGAGACTGCAGGCGGTCTGCCAAGTCGGTATCTATCACATTACAGACCCTCCTCTGAACCTTATCAAGAAGCCCGAGGAGAACAGCAGGGGCACCCGACCAGATATGGCAGCAGTATTCAATGCACGGGCGGATGGTAGATTTATAAATGTGCAGGATAGATTTAGACGGAAAAAACTTCCGGGCCCTACACAGAGAACCGACTTTCATAGCAGTGGATTTAGCAATGGATTCGATATAGTCATTCCATTTGAGGTCCGCTGTAAGTGTGAGACCAAGGAGGTGTGGTGTTTTACTCTCTGGGAGGCAAGCCTGGTCCATGCTAATGGGAGGTAGGTGAGATTGTTGATGATGGTTAATTGAGAGTAGCTTCGTTTTAGAAGCATTAAAATTTACTAGCCATTTCTTACCCCAGTCCAATATGGATTGGAGGTCTTTTTCAATCTCGGCTGCGAGGTTAGCTTTGACGCCTACACCAGATTTTTGTAGGAGGCGAGAGTAAACTGTGGTGTCATCGGCGTACAAACCTATTTGGGCTCTTATGGAATCAGGGAGATCATTAATGTATATCAGGAAGAGTGTAGGACCTAAGATGAAGCCTTGGGGGACACCTGCGTTTGTATGGTAGTTCTGAGAGGCATGTCCGTTTAATACCACCTTCATTGTGTGGTTAGAGAGGAATGAATGGATTAGTTCAAACAAATATCCAGTTATACCATAGCTCCGCAGTTTACATAGAAGGCCAGCATGCCAAACTCTGTCGAACGCCTTAGATATATCCAATGCAACGGTTAGGGCTTCGCCATTCCTGTCGAGTGCCTGGTATATGTACTCGGTGATGGTCGTTATTTATAAAGAAATAAATATGAAAACAATTTTTTATTCACAAATTTACAAATATTTATTAAATTATTAAAATAAAACAAGAAAATTCTTATTATTTATTATTTTATAAAGTTTGAATCAATTGGCAATTAGCTGATGTTTTGCTAACCATTCCAATAAATAATAGATATATAGTGTAAATAAACAATCTGATCAATAAATAGGGTTTTATTATTTTTGTTGTGATTTCTCAAGAATAACGTATAAATTTACTTTCGTATGTTTAGATTTTATTAAAATTCTAATCATCACTTTTTAAAGCAAAAACATGACCAAAGAAGAGGGTGGGTAGTTAAAAAAAGTGGTGCAATTGGACAAACCAGTGACACAACTTTTGAGGTCTATAGCAAGAGGAAGTGTTCATTCCTCTTAGGAGGTTACCATAACACTAATGCAATGTGATATTTATCATTTACCAATTTATAAAGAAATAAAAAACAATTTTTCATTCATAAATTTATAAACATTTACTAAACCATACCAATAAAAATCTAATAGTGTAAATAAATAATCTATTAAATAAATAGTGTTTATTATTTTTCTCATCAATTCTCAAAAATAAAAGAAATGTATAAAAATTAATTTTCATATATTTAGATTTTATTACAATTCTAATCATCAATTTTTAAAACAATAAACATTGCTGAGGAATGAAGGTAATTAAAATAATAGTGGTGTCAAGGGAAAAACCTTTTTAACACATTGTTTTTGTATGGGCATAAAAATAATTTTATATTTACAACATTCTAAAATATAATACACTTAAAACTAATGTAATGCAATATTTATCAATTACAATTTATAAAGAAATAAATATAAAATTAATTTTTTCTTCACAAATTTATAAACAGTTACTAAATTGTAAAAATATGTGAACCAACAGCAAGGAAATCCTTATTATTTATTATTTTATAAAGTTTCAATCAATTGGCAATTAGCTAATGTTTTGCTAACTGTGATATATGAAACAATTCTAATGCAATGCAATATTTATCATTGAACAAAATTATCAAAATATGTAAACCAACAGCAAGGAAATCCTTATTATTTATTATTTTATAAAGTTTCAATCAATTGGCAATTAGCTAATGTTTTGCTAACTGTGATATAGAAACAATTCTAATGCAATGCAATATTTATCATTGAACAAAATTATCAAAATATGTGAACCAACAGCAAGGAAATCCTTATTATTTAGTATTTTATACTAATCAATTGGCAATTAGCTAATGCTTCGTATAATCCGTGATATAGAAACAATTTAATGCAATGCAATATTTATCATTGAACAAAAATTATCAAAATATGTGAACCAACAGCAAGGAAATCCTTATTATTTAGTATTTTATAAAGTTTCAATCAATTGGCAATTAGCTAATGTTTTGCTAACTGTGATATAGAAACAATTCTAATGCAATGCAATATTTATCATTGAACAAAAAATTAATAAAATATGTAAACCAACAGCAAGGAAACTTATTATTTATTATTTTATAAAGTTTCAATCAATTGGCAATTAGCTAATGTTTTGCTAACTGTGATATAGAAACAATTCTTAATGCAATGCAATATTTATCATTGAACAAAATTATCAAAATATGTGAACCAACAGCAAGGAAATCCTTATTATTTATTATTTTATAAAGTTTCAATCAATTGGCAATTAGCTAATGTTTTGCTAACTGTGATATAGAAACAATTCTAATGCAATGCAATATTTATCATTGAACAAAATTATCAAAATAGGTAAACCAACAGCAAGGAAATCCTTATTATTTATTATTTTATAAAGTTTCAATCAATTGGCAATTAGCTAATGTTTTGCTAACTGTGATATAGAAACAATTCTAATGCAATGCAATATTTATCATTGAACAAAATTATCAAAATATGTGAACCAACAGCAAGGAAATCCTTATTATTTATTATTTTATAAAGTTTCAATCAATTGGCAATTAGCTAATGTTTTGCTAACTGTGATATAGAAACAATTCTAATGCAATGCAATATTTATCATTGAACAAAATTATCAAAATATGTAAACCAACAGCAAGGAAATCCTTATTATTTAGTATTTTATAAAGTTTCAATCAATTGGCAATTAGCTAATGTTTTGCTAACTGTGATATAGAAACAATTCTAATGCAATGCAATATTTATCATTGAACAAAATTATCAAAATATGTGAACCAACAGCAAGGAAATCCTTATTATTTAGTATTTTATAAAGTTTCAACAATTGGCAATTAGCTAATGTTTTGCTAACTGTGATATAGAAACAATTCTAATGCAATGCAATATTTATCATTGAACAAAATTATCAAAATATGTAAACCAACAGCAAGGAAATCCTTATTATTTATTATTTTATAAAGTTTCAATCAATTGGCAATTAGCTAATGTTTTGCTAACTGTGATATAGAAACAATTCTAATGCAATGCAATATTTATCATTGAACAAATTATCAAAATATGAACCAACAGCAAGGAAATCCTTATTATTTATTATTTTATAAAAGTTTCAATCAATTGGCAATTAGCTAATGTTTTGCTAACTGTGATATAGAAACAATTCTAATGCAATGCAATATTTATCATTGAACAAAATTATCAAAATATGTGAACCAACAGCAAGGAAATCCTTATTATTTATTATTTTATAAAGTTGAATCAATTGGCAATTAGCTAATGTTTTGCTAACTGCATATAGAAACAATTTAATGCAATGCAATATTTATCATTGAACAAAATTATCAAAATATGTGAACCAACAGCAAGGAAATCCTTATTATTTAGTATTTTATAAAGTTTCAATCAATTGGCAATTAGCTAATGTTTTGCTAACTGTGATATAGAAACAATTCTAAATGCAATGCAATATTTATCATTGAACAAAAATTATCAAAATATGTGAACCAACAACAGCAAGGAAATCCTTATTATTTATTATTTTATAAAGTTTCAATCAATTGGCACTTAGCTAATGTTTTGCTAACTGTGATATAGAAACAATTCTAATGCAATGCAATATTTATCATTGAACAAAATTATCAAAATATGTAAACCAACAGCAAGGAAATCCTTATTATTTATTATTTTATAAAGTTTCAATCAATTGGCAATTAGCTAATGTTTTGCTAACTGTGATATAGAAACAATTCTAATGTGCAATGCAATATTTATCATTGAACAAAATTATCAAAATATGTGAACCAACAGCAAGGAAATCCTTATTATTTATTATTTTATAAAAGTTTCAATCAATTGGCAATTAGCTAATGTTTTGCTAACTGTGATATAGAAACAATTCTAATGCAATGCAATATTTATCATTGAACAAAATTATCAAAATATGTAAACCAACAGCAAGGAAAACTTTATTATTTATTATTTTATAAAGTTTCAATCATCGTTAATTAGCTAATGTTTTGCTAACTGTGATATAGAAACAATTCTAATGCAATGCAATATTTATCATTGAACAAAAAATGAGCCAAAATATGTAAACCAACAGCAAGGAAATCCTTATTATTTATTATTTTATAAAGTTTCAATCAATTGGCAATTAGCTAATGTTTTGCTAATCATGATATAGAAACAATTCTAATGCAATGCAATATTTATCATTGAACAAAATTATCAAAATATGTGAACCAACAGCAAGGAAATCCTTATTATTTATTATTTTATAAAGTTTCAATCATTGGCAATTAGCTAATGTTTTGCTAACTGTGATATAGAAACAATTCTAATGCAATGCAATATTTATCATTGAACAAAATTATCAAAATAGGTGAACCAACAGCAAGGAAATCCTTATTATTTAGTATTTTATAAAGTTTCAATCAATTGGCAATTTCACAATGTTTTGCTAACTGTGATATAGAAACAATTCCTAATGCAGCAATGCAATATTTATCATTGAACAAAATTATCAAAATATGTAAACCAACAGCAAGGAAATCCTTATTATTTAGTATTTTATAAAGTTTCAATCAATTGGCAATTAGCTAATGTTTTGCTAACTGTGATATAGAAACAATTCTAATGCAATGCAATATTTATCATTGAACAAAATTATCAAAATATGTAAACCAACAGCAAGGAAATCCTTATTATTTAGTATTTTATAAAGTTTCAATCAATTGGCAATTAGCTAATGTTTTGCTAACTGTGATATAGAAACAATTCTAATGCAATGCAATATTTATCATTGAACAAAATTATCAAAATATGTGAACCAACAGCAAGGAAATCCTTATTATTTAGTATTTTATAAAGTTTCAATCAATTGGCAATTAGCTAATGTTTTGCTAACTGTGATATAGAAACAATTCTAATGCAATGCAATATTTATCATTGAACAAAATTATCAAAATATGTAAACCAACAGCAAGGAAATCCTTATTATTTATTATTTTATAAAGTTTCAATCAATTGGCAATTAGCTAATGTTTTGCTAACTTTATGAAACAATTCTAATGCAATGCAATATTTATCATTGAACAAAATTATCAAAATATGTGAACCAACAGCAAGGAAATCCTTATTATTTATTATTTTATAAAGTTTCTAATCAATTGGCAATTAGCTATCGTTTTGCTAACTGTGATATAGAAACAATTCTAATGCAATGCAATATTTATCATTGAACAAAATTATCAAAATATGTAAACCAACAGCAAGGAAATCCTTATTATTTATTATTTTATAAAGTTTCAATCAATTGGCAATTAGCTAATGTTTTGCTAACTGTGATATAGAAACAATTCTTAATGCAATGCAATATTTATCATTGAACAAAATTATCAAAATATGTGAACCAACAGCAAGGAAATCCCGCGTTTAGTATTTTATAAAGTTTGAATCAATTGCAATTAGCTAATGTTTTGCTAACTGTGATATAGAAACAATTCTAATGCAATGCAATATTTATCATTGAACAAAATTATCAAAATATGTGAACCAACAGCAAGGAAATCCTTATTATTTATTATTTATAAAGTTTCAATCAATTGGCAATTAGCTAATGTATTGCTAACTGTGATATAGAAACAATTCTAATGCAATGCAATATTTATCATTGAACAAAATTATCAAAATATGTAAACCAACAGCAAGGAAATCCTTATTATTTATTATTTTATAAAGTTTCAATCAATTGGCAATTAGCTAATGTTTTGCTAACTGGTGATATAGAAACAATTCTAATGCAATGCAATATTTATCATTGAACAAAATTATCAAAATATGTGAACCAACAGCAAGGAAATCCTTATTATTTAGTATTTTATAAAGTTTCAATCAATTGGCAATTAGCTAATGTTTTGCTAACTGTGATATAGAAACAATTCTAATGCAATGCAATATTTATCATTGAACAAAATTATCAAAATATGTGAACCAACAGCAAGGAAATCCTTATTATTTAGTATTTTATAAAGTTTGAATCAATTGGCAATTAGCTAATGTTTTGCTAACTGTGATATAGAAACAATTCTAATGCAATGCAATATTTATCATTGAACAAAATTATCAAAATATGTGAACCAACAGCAAGGAAATCCTTATTATTTATTATTTTATAAAGTTTCAATCAATTGGCAATTAGCTAATGTATTGCTAACTGTGATATAGAAACAATTCTAATGCAATGCAATATTTATCATTGAACAAAAAATTATCAAAATATGTAAACCAACAGCAAGGAACTTATTATTTATTATTTTATAAAGTTTCAATCAATTGGCAATTAGCTAATGTTTTGCTAACTGTGATATAGAAACAATTCTAATGCAATGCAATATTTATCATTGAACAAAATTATCAAAATATGTGAACCAACAGCAAGGAAATCCTTATTATTTAGTATTTTATAAAGTTTCAATCAATTGGCAATTAGCTAATGTTTTGCTAACTGTGATATAGAAACAATTCTAATGCAATGCAATATTTATCATTGAACAAAATTATCAAAATATGTGAACCAACAGCAAGGAAATCCTTATTATTTAGTATTTTATAAAGTTTGAATCAATTGGCAATTAGCTAATGTTTTGCTAACTGTGATATAGAAACAATTCTAATGCAATGCAATATTTATCATTGAAAAAATTATCAAAATATGTGAACCAACAGCAAGGAAATCCTTATTATTTAGTATTTTATAAAGCTTGAATCAATTGGCAATTAGCTAATGTTTTGCTAACTGTGATATAGAAACAATTCTAATGCAATGCAATATTTATCATTGAACAAAATTATCAAAATATGTAAACCAACAGCAAGGAAATCCTTATTATTTATTATTTTATAAAGTTTCAATCAATTGGCAATTAGCTAATGTTTTGCTAACTGTGATATAGAAACAATTCTAATGCAATGCAATATTTATCATTGAACAAAATTATCAAAATATGTAAACCAACAGCAAGGAAATCCTTATTATTTAGTATTTTATAAAGTTTCAATCAATTGGCAATTAACTAATGTTTTGCTAACTGTGATATAGAAACAATTCTAATGCAATGCAATATTTATCATTGAACAAAATTATTAAAATATGTGAACCAACAGCAAGGAAATCCTTATTATTTAGTATTTTATAAAGTTTGAATCAATTGGTAATTAGCTAATGTTTTGCTAACTGTGATATAGAAACAATTCTAATGCAATGCAATATTTATCATTGAACAAAATTATCAAAATATGTGAACCAACAGCAAGGAAATCCTTATTATTTATTATTTTATAAAGTTTCAATCAATTGGCAATTAGCTAATGTTTTGCTAACTGTGATATAGAAACAATTCTAATGCAATGCAATATTTATCATTGAACAAAAATTATCAAAATATGTGAACCAACAGCAAGGAAACTTTATTATTTAGTATTTTATAAAGTTTCAATCAATTGGCAATTAGCTAATGTTTTGGTTAACTGTGATATAGAAACAATTCTAATGCAATGCAATATTTATCATTGAACAAAATTATCAAAATATGTGAACCAACAGCAAGGAAATCCTTATTATTTAGTATTTATAAAGTTTCAATCAATTGGCAATTAGCTGGTACATATAACTGTGATATAGAAACAATTCCTAATGCAATGCAATATTTATCATTGAACAAATTATCAAAATATGTGAACCAACAGCAAGGAAATCCTTATTATTTAGTATTTTATAAAGTTTCAATCAATTGGCAATTAGCTAATGTTTTGCTAACTGTGATATAGAAACAATTCTAATGCAATGCAATATTTATCATTGAACAAAATTATCAAAATATGTGAACCAACAGCAAGGAAATCCTTATTATTTAGTATTTTGTAAAGTTTCAATCAATTGGCAATTAGCTAATGTTTTGCTAACTGTGATATAGAAACAATTCTAATGCAATGCAATATTTATCATTGAACAAAATTATCAAAATATGTGAACCAACAGCAAGGAAATCCTTATTATTTAGTATTTTATAAAGTTTCAATCAATTGGCAATTAGCTAATGTTTTGCTAACTGTGATATAGAAACAATTCTAATGCAATGCAATATTTATCATTGAACAAAATTATCAAAATATGTGAACCAACAGCAAGGAAATCCTTATTATTTATTATTTTATAAAGTTTCAACTTCATTTGCATTTAGCTAATGTTTTGCTAACTGTGATATAGAAACAATTCTAATGCAATGCAATATTTATTACAGCCAAAATTATCAAAATATGTGAACCAACAGCAAGGAAATCCTTATTATTTAGTATTTTATAAAGTCGAATCTAATTGGCAATTAGCTAATGTTTTGCTAACTGTGATATAGAAACAATTCTAATGCAATGCAATATTTATCATTGAACAAAATTATTAAAATATGTGAACCAACAGCAAGGAAATCCTTATTATTTTATATTTTATAAGTTTGAATCAATTGGCAATTAGCTAATGTTTTGCTAACTGTGATATAGAAACACCTAATGCAAATGCAATATTTATCATTAAACAAAATTATTAAAATATGTGAACCAACAGCAGAACTTTATTATTTAGTATTTTATAAAGTTTCAATCAATTGGCAATTAGCTAATGTTTTGAAGGAATCATGATATAGAAACAATTCTAATGCAATGCAATATTTATCATTGAACAAAATTATCAAAATATGTGAACCAACAGCAAGGAAATCCTTATTATTTATATTTTATAAAGTTTCAATCAATTGCAATTAGCTAAATGTTTTGCTAACTGTGATATAGAAATTAATTTTAATGCAATGCAATATTTATCATTGAACAAAATTATCAAAATATGTAAACCAACAGCAAGGAAATCCTTATTATTTATTATTTTATAAAGTTTCAATCAATTGGCAATTAGCTAATGTTTTGCTAATTCGTGGAGAGAAACAATTCTAATGCAATGCAATATTTATCATTGAACAAAATTATCAAAATATGTAAACCAACAGCAAGGAAATCCTTATTATTTATTATTTTATAAAGTTTCAATCAATTGGCAATTAGCTAATGTTTTGCTAACTGTGATATAGAAACAATTCTAATGCAATGCAATATTTATCATTGAACAAAATTATCAAAATATGTGAACCAAACAGCAAGGAAATCCTTATTATTTATTATTTTATAAAGTTTCAATCAATTGGCAATTAGCTAATGTTTTGCTAATCAGGATATAGAAACAATTCTAATGCAATGCAATATTTATCATTGAACAAAATTATCAAAATATGTAAACCAACAGCAAGGAAATCCTTATTATTTAGTATTTTATAAAGTTTCAATCAATTGGCAATTAACTAATGTTTTGTTAACTGTGATATAGAAACAATTTTTAATGCAATGCAATATTTATCATTGAACAAAATTATCAAAATATGTGAACCAACAGCAAGGAAATCCTTATTATTTATTATTTTTTGCGTAAAGTTTCAATCAATTGGCAATTAGCTAATGGTTTGCATAGATCAATTCGTGATATAGAAACAATTCTAATGCAATGCAATATTTATCATTGAACAAAATGACAAAATAGAACCAACAGCAAGAAATCCTTATTATTTAGCATTTTATAAAGTTTCAATCATTCGGCAATTAGCTAATGTTTTGCTAACTGTGATATAGAAACAATTCTAATGCAATGCAATATTTATCATTGAACAAAATTATCAAAATATGTGAACCAACAGCAAGGAAATCCTTATTATTTAGTATTTTATAAAGTTTTAATCAATTGGCAATTAGCTATGCTTTGGTTAACTGTGATATAGAAACAATTTTAATGCAAATGCAATATTTATCATTGAACAAAATTATCAAAATATAAACCAACAGCAAGGAAATCCTTATTATTTAGGTATTTTATAAAGTTTCAATCATTGGCAATTAGCTAATGTTTTGCTAACTGTGATATAGAAACAATTCTAATGCAATGCAATATTTATCATTGAACAAAATTATCAAAATATGTGAACCAACAGCAAGGAAATCCTTATTAATAGTACTAAAGTTTCAATCAATTGGCAATTAGCTAATGTTTTGCTAACTGTGATATAGAAACAATTCTAATGCAATGCAATATTTATCATTGAACAAAATTATCAAAATATAAACCAACAGCAAGGAAATCCTTATTATTTAGTATTTTATAAAGTTTCAATCAATTGGCAATTAGCTAATGTTTTGGTTAACTGTGATATAGAAACAATTCTAATGCAAATGCAATATTTATCATTGAACAAAATTATCAAAATATGTGAACCAACAGCAAGGAAATCCTTATTATTTAGTATTTTATAAAGTTTCAATCAATTGGCAATTAGCTAATGTTTTGCTAACTGTGATATAGAAACAATTCTAATGCAATGCAATATTTATCATTGAACAAAATTATCAAAAATATGTGAACCAACAGCAAGGAAATCCTTATTATTTAGTATTTTATAAAGTTTCAATCAATTGGCAATTAGCTAATGTTTTGCTAACTGTGATATAGAAACAATTCTAATGCAATGCAATATTTATCATTGAACAAAATTATTAAAATATGTGAACCAACAGCAAGGAAATCCTTATTATTTAGTATTTATAAAGTTTGAATCAATTGGCAATTAGCTATCGTTTTGCTAACTGTGATATAGAAACAATTCTAATGCAATGCAATATTTATCATTAAACAAAAATTATTAAAATATGTGAACCAACAGCAAGGAAATCCTTATTATTTAGTATTTTAAAAGTTTCAATCAATTGGCAATTAGCTAATGTTTTGCTTAACTGTGATATAGAAACAATTCTAATGCAATAATATTTATCATTGAACAAAAATTATCAAAATATGTGAACCAACAGCAAGTGAAACTTATTATTTAGTATTTTATAAAGTTTCAATCAATTGGCAATTAGCTAATGTTTTACACCGTGATATAGAAACAATTCTAATGCAATGCAATATTTATCATTGAACAAAATTATCAAAATATGTAAACCAACAGCAGCGAAATCCTTATTATTTATTATTTATGTTTCAATCAATTGGCAATTAGCTAATGTTTTGCTAACTGTGATATAGAAACAATTTTAATGCAATGCAATATTTATCATTGAACAAAATTACCAAAATATGTAAACCAACAGCAAGGAAATCCTTATTATTTATTATTTTATAAAGTTTCAATCAATTGGCAATTAGCTAATGTTTTGCTAACTGCAGATATAGAAACAATTCTAATGCAATGCAATATTTATCATTGAACAAAATTATCAAAATATGTGAACCAACAGCAAGGAAATCCTTATTATTTATTATTTTATAAAGCTTCAATCAATTGGCAATTAGCTAATGTTTTGCTAACTGTGATATAGAAACAATTCTAATGCAATGCAATATTTATCATTGAACAAAATTATCAAAATATGTAAACCAACAGCAAGGAAACTTTATTATTTAGTATATTTTATAAAGTTTCAATCAATCTACAATTAACTAATGTTTTGTTAACTGTGATATAGAAACAATTTTAATGCAATGCAATATTTATCATTGAACAAAATTATCAAAATATGTGGAACCAAATACAGCAAGGAAATCCTTATTATTTATTATTTTATAAAGTTTCAATCAATTTATAATTAGCTAATGGTTTGCTAACTGTGATATAGAAACAATTCTAATGCAATGCAATATTTATCATTGAACAAAATTATCAAAATATGTGAACCAACAGCAAGGAAATCCTTATTATTTATTATTTTATAAAGTTTCAATCAATTGGCAATTAGCTAATGTTTTGCTAACTGTGATATAGAAACAATTGAATTTAAGGTCGCAATATTTATCATTGAACAAAATTATCAAAATATGTGAACCAATATAAGAAATCCTTATTATTTAGTATTTTATAAAGTTTCAATCAATTGGCAATTAGCTAATGTTTTGCTAACTGTGATATAGAAACAATTCTAATGCAATGCAATATTTATCATTGAACAAAATTATTAAAATATGTGAACCAACAGCAAGGAAATCCTTATTATTTAGTATTTTATAAAGTTTGAATCAATTGGCAATTAGCTAATGTTGTTAACTGTGATATAGAAACAATTCTAATGCAATGCAATATTTATCATTAAACAAAATTATTAAAATATGTGAACCAACAGCAAGGAAATCCTTATTATTTAGTATTTTATAAAGTTTCAATCAATTGGCAATTAGCTAATGTTTTGGTTAACTGTGATATAGAAACAATCTAATGCAATGCAATATTTATCATTGAACAAAATTATCAAAATATGTGAACCAACAGCAAGGAAATCCTTATTATTTAGTATTTTATAAAGTTTCAATCAATTGGCAATTAGCTAATGTTTCAACTGTGATATATAGAAACAATTCTAATGCAATGCAATATTTATCATTGAACAAAATTATCAAAATATGTAAACCAACAGCAAGGAAATCCTTATTATTTATTATTTTATAAAGTTTCAATCAATTGGCAATTAGCTAATGTTTTGGTTAACTGTGATATAGAAACAATTCTAATGCAATGCAATATTTATCATTGAACAAAATTATCAAAATATAAACCAACAGCAAGGAAATCCTTATTATTTATTATTTTATAAAGTTTCAATTCAATTGGCAATTAGCTAATGTTTTGCTAACTGTGATATAGAAACAATTCTAATGCAATGCAATATTTATCATTGAACAAATTATCAAAATATGTGAACCAACAGCAAGGAAATCCTTATTATTTATTATTTTATAAAGTTTCAATCAATTGGCAATTAGCTTAATGTTTTGCTAACTGTGATATAGAAACAATTCTAATGCAGAAATGCAATATTTATCATTGAACAAAATTATCAAAATATGTAAACCAACAGCAAGGAAATCCTTATTATTTAGTATTTTATAAAGTTTCAATCAATTGGCAATTAACTAATGTTTTGTTAACTGTGATATAGAAACAATTCTCAATGCAATGCAATATTTATCATTGAACAAAATTATCAAAATATGTGAACCAACAGCAAGGAAATCCTTATTATTTATTATTTTATAAAGTTTCAATCAATTGGCAATTAGCTAATGTTTTGCTAACTGTGATATAGAAACAATTCTAATGCAATGCAATATTTATCATTGAACAAAATTATCAAAATATGTGAACCAACAGCAAGGAAATCCTTATTATTTATTATTTTATAAAGCCAATCAATTGGCAATTAGCTAATGTTTTAGTTAACTGTGATATAGAAACAATTTAATGCAATGCAATATTTATCATTGAACAAAATTATCAAAATATGTGAACCAACAGCAAGGAAACTTTATTATTTATTATTTTATAAAGTTTCAATCAATTGGCAATTAGCTAATGTTTTGCTAACTGTGATATAGAACAATTTAATGCAATGCAATATTTATCATTGAACAAAATTATCAAAATATGTGAACCAACAGCAAGGAACTTATTATTTAGTATTTTATAAGTTTCAATCAATTGGCAATTAGCTAATGTTTTGCTAACTGTGATATAGAACAATTCTAATGCAATGCAATATTTATCATTGAACAAATTATCAAAATATGTGAACCAACAGCAAGGAAATCCTTATTATTTATTATTTCAAAGTTTCAATCAATTGGCAATTAGCTAATGTTTTGCTAACTGTATATAGAAACAATTCTAATGCAATGCAATATTTATCATTGAACAAAATTATCAAAATATGTAAACCAACAGCAAGGAAATCCTTATTATTTAGTATTTTATAAAGTTTCAATCAATTGGCAATTAACTAATGTTTGTTAACTGTGATATAGAAACAATTTTTAATGCAATGCAATATTTATCATTGAACAAAATTATCAAAATATGTGAACCAAATATCAAAAAGGAAATCTTATTATTTATTATTTTATAAAGTTTCAATCAATTCTCATAATTAGCGAAATGTTTTGCTAACTGTGATATAGAAACAATTCTAATGCAATGCAATATTTACTGCTTGAACAAAATTATCAAAAATATGTGAACCAACAGCAAGGAAATCCCTATTATTTAGTATTTTATAAAGTTTCAATCAATTGACAATTAGCTAATGTTTTGCTAACTGTGATATAGAAACAATTCTAATGCAATGCAATATTTATCATTGAACAAAATTATCAAAATATGTGAACCAACAGCAAGGAAATCCTTATTATTTAGTATTTTAAGGGGGTTGAATCAATTGGCAATTAGCTAATGTTTTGCTAACTGTGATATAGAAACAATTCTAATGCAATGCAATATTTATCATTGAACAAAATTATCAAAATATGTGAACTAACAGCAAGGAAATCCTTATTATTTAGTATTTTATAAAGTTTGAATCAATTGGCAATTAGCCAATGTTTTGCTAACTGTGATATAGAAACAATTCTTAATGCAATGCAATATTTATCATTGAACAAAATTATCGTAAAAATATGTGAACCAACAGCAAGGAAATCCTTATTATTTAGTATTTTTTATAAAGTTTCAATCAATTGGCAATTAGCTAATGTTTTGCTAACTGTGATATAGAAACAATTCTAATGCAATGCAATATTTATCATTGAACAAAATTAACAAAATATGTGAACCAACAGCAAGGAAATCCTTATTATTTAGTATTTTATAAAGTTTCAATCAATTGGCAATTAGCTAATGTTTTGTTAACTGTGATATAGAAAACAATTCAATGCAATGCAATATTTATCATTGAACAAAATTATCAAAATATAAACCAACAGCAAGGAAATCCTTATTATTTATTATTTTATAAAGTTTCAATCAATTGGCAATTAGCTAATGTTTTGCTAACTGTGATATAGGGAATAATTCTAATGCAATGTAACATTTATCATTGAACAAAATTATCAAAATATGAACCAACAGCAAGGAAATCCTTATTATTTAGTATTTTATAAAGTTTGAATCAATTGGCAATTAGCTAATGTTTTGCTAATCAGATATAGAAACAATTTAAATGCGATGCAATATTTATCATTGAACAAAATTATCAAATATGTGAACCAACAGCAAGGAAATCCTTATTATTTAGTATTTTATAAAGTTTGAATCAATTGGCAATTAGCTAATGTTTTGCTAACTGTGATATAGAAACAATTTAATGCAATGCAATATTTATCATTGAACAAAATTATCAAAATATGTGAACCAACAGCAAGGAACTTTATTATTTAGTATTTTATGAAGTTTCAATCAATTGGCAATTAGCTAACGTTTTGCTAACTGTGATATAGAAACAATTCTAATACACGTGATATTTATCATTGAACAAAAATTATCAAAATATGTGAACCAACAGCAAGGAAATCCTTATTATTTAGTATTTTATAAAGTTTGAATCAATTGGCAATTAGCTAATGTTTTGCTAACTGTGATATAGAAACAATTCTAATGCAATGCAATATTTATCATTGAACAAAATTATCAAAATATGTGAACCAACAGCAAGGAAATCCTTATTATTTAGTATTTTATAAAAGTTTGAATCAATTGGCAATTAGCTAATGTTTTGCTAACTGTGATATAGAAACAATTCTAATGCAATGCAATATTTATCATTGAACAAAATTATCAAAATATGTGAACCAACAGCAAGGAAATCCTTATTATTTAGTATTTTATAAAGTTTGAATCAATTGGCAATTAGCTAATGTTTTGCGAACTGTGATATAGAAACAATTCTAATACAATGCTAATATTTATCATTGAATAAATTATCAAAATATGTGAACCAACAGCAAGGAAATCCTTATTATTTAGTATTTTATAAAGTTTGAATCAATTGGCAATTAGCTAATGTTTTGCTAACTTTATTGATATAGAAACAATTCTAATGCAATGCAATATTTATCATTGAACAAAATTATCAAAATATGTGAACCAACAGCAAGGAAATCCTTATTATTTATTATTTTATAAAGTTTCAATCAATTGGCAATTAGCTAATGTTTTGCTAACTGATATGAAACAATTCTAATACCAATGCAATATTTATCATTGAACAAAATTATCAAATATGTGAACCAACAGCAAGGAAATCCTTATTATTTAGTATTTTATAAAGTTTCAATCAATTGGCAATTAGCTAATGTTTTGCTAACTGTGATATAGAAACAATTGTAATGCAATGCAATATTTATCATTGAACAAAATTATCAAAATATGTAAACCAACAACGGAAATACTTATTATTTTATTATTTTATAAAGTTTCAATCAATTGGCAATTAGCTAATGTTTTGCTAACTGTGATATAGAAACAATTCTAATGCAATGCAATATTTATCATTGAACGAAATTATCAAAATGTGAACCAACAGCAAGGAAATCTTATTATTTAGTATTTCTCAAAGTTTCAATCCAATTGTAGGTAAGCTAATGTTTTGCTAACTGTGATATAGAAACAATTCTATTACAATCAATATTTATATTGGAGATAAATTATCAAAAATATACAGACCAACAGCAAGGAAATCCTTATTATTTATTATTTTATAAAGTTTCAATCAATTGGCAAATTGGCTTATTAATGTTTTGCTAACTGTGATATAGAAGTAATTTTAATGCAATGCAATATTTATCATTGAACAAAATTATCTAAAGTATGTGAACCAACAGCAAGGGAAATCACTTATTATTAGTATTTTATAAAGTTTGAATCAATTGGCAATTAGCTAATGTTTTGCTAACTGTGATATAGAAACAATTCCTAATGCAATGCAATATTTATAATGAACAAAATTATCAAATATGTGAACCAACTGTAGGAAATCCTTATTATTTAGTATTTTATAAGTTTCAATCAATTGGCAATTAGCTAATGTTTTGCTAACTGTGATATAAAGTAATTCTAATGCAATGCAATATTTATATTGAACAAAAATTATTAAAATAATATGAACCAACAGCAAATCATATTATTTATTATTTTATAAAGTTTCAATCAATTGGCAATTAGCTAATGTTTTGCTAACTGTGATATAGAAACAATTCTAATGCAATGCAATATTTATCATTGAACAAAATTATCAAAATATGTGAACCAACAGCAAGGAAATCCTTATTATTTAGTATTTTATAAAGTTTGAATCGAGTGGCAATTAGCTAATGTTTTGCTAACTGTAGATGTAGAAACAATTCTAATACAATACAATATTTATCATTGAACAAAATTATCCAAAATATGTGAACCAACGACAAGGAAATCCCTTATTATTTATTATTTTATAAGTTTTCAATCAAATTGGCAATTAACTAATGTTTTGCTAACTGTGATATAGAAACAATTCTAATGCAATACAACATTTTATCATTGAACAAAATTATCAAAATATGTGAACCAACAGCAGAAATCCTTATTATTTACATTATTTTATAAAGTTTAAATCAATTGGCAATTAGCTAATGTTTTTTCTTTAGCGATATAGAAACAATTCTAATGCAATGCAATATTTATCATTGAACAAATTATCAAAAATATGTGAACCAACAGCAAGGAAATCACTTATTATTTAGTATTTTATAAGTTTGAATCAATTGGCAATTAGCTAATGTTTACTAACTGTGATATAGAAACAATTCTAATGCAATGCAATATTTATCATTGAACAAATTATCAAAATATGAATAACAGCAGGAAATCTTATTATTTATTATTTTATAAAGTTTCAATCAATTGGCAATTAGCTAATGTTTTGCTAACTGTGATATAGAAACAATTCTAATGCAATGCAATATTTATCATTGAACAAAATTATCAAAATATGAACCAACAGCAAGGAAATCCTTATTATTTAGTATTTATAAAAGTTTGAATCAGGTAGCAAAAGAATTAGCTAATGTTTTGCTAACTGTGATATAGAAACAATTCTAATGCAATGCAATATTTATCATTGAACAAAATTATCAAAATATGTGAACCAACAGCAAGGAAATCCTTATTATTTATTATTTTATAAGTTTCAATCAATTGGCAATTAGCTAATGTTTTGCTAACTGTGATATAGAAACAATTCTAATGCAATGCAATATTTATCATTGAACAAAATTATCAAAATATGTCTTGAACCAACAGCAAGGAAATCCTTATTATTTAGCAATGTTTTATAAAGTTTGAATCATTAGCCATTTGGTCTAGCTAATGTTTTGCTAACTGTGATATAGAAACAATTTGCTAATGCAATGCAATATTGATCATTGAACAAAATTATCAAAATATGTGAACCAACAGCAAGGAAATCCTTATTATTTATTATTTTATAAAGTTTCAATCAATTGGCAATTAGCTAATGTTTTGCTAACTGTGATATAGAAACAATTCTAATGCAATGCAATATTTATCATTGAACAAAATTATCAAAATATGTGAACCAACAGCAAGGAAATCCTTATTATTTAGTATTTTATAAAGTTTGAATCAATTGGCAATTAGCTAATGTTTTGCTAACTGTGATATAGAAACAATTCTAATGCAATGCAATATTTATCATTGAACAAAATTATCAAAATATGTAAACCAACAGCAAGGAAATCCTTATTATTTAGTATTTTATAAAGTTTCAATCAATTGGCAATTAACTAATGTTTTGTTAACTGTGATATAGAAACAATTTTAATGCAATGCAATATTTATCATTGAACAAAATTATCAAAATATGTGAACCAACAGCAAGGAAATCCTTATTATTTAGTATTTTATAAAGTTTCAATCAATTGGCAATTAGCTAATGTTTTGCTAACTGTGATATAGAAACAATTCTAATGCAATGCAATATATATCATTGAACAAAATTATCAAAATATGTGAACCAACAGCAAGGAAATCCTTATTATTTATTATTTTATAAAGTTTGAATCAATTGGCAATTAGCTAATGTTTTGCTAACTGTGATATAGAAACAATTCTAATGCAATGCAATATTTATCATTGAACAAAATTATCAAAATATGTGAACCAACAGCAAGGAAATCCTTATTATTTAGTATTTTATAAAGTTTCAATCAATTGGCAATTAGCTAATGTTTTGCTAACTGTGATATAGAAACAATTCTAATGCAATGCAATATTTATCATTGAAAAAAATTATCAAAATATGTAAACCAACAGCAAGGAAATCCTTATTATTTAGTATTTTATAAAGTTTCAATCAATTGGCAATTAGCTAATGTTTTGCTAACTGTGATATAGAAACAATTCTAATGCAATGCAATATTTATCATTGAACAAAATTATCAAAATATGTAAACCAACAGCAAGGAAATCCTTATTATTTAGTATTTTATAAAGTTTCAATCAATTGGCAATTAGCTAATGTTTTGCTAACTGTGATATAGAAACAATTCTAATGCAATGCAATATTTATCATTGAACAAAATTATCAAAATATGTAAACCAACAGCAAGGAAATCCTTATTATTTAGTATTTTATAAAGTTTCAATCAATTGGCAATTAGCTAATGTTTTGCTAACTGTGATATAGAAACAATTCTAATGCAATGCAATATTTATCATTGAACAAAATTATCAAAATATGTAAACCAACAGCAAGGAAATCCTTATTATTTAGTATTTTATAAAGTTTCAATCAATTGGCAATTAGCTAATGTTTTGCTAACTGTGATATAGAAACAATTCTAATGCAATGCAATATTTATCATTGAACAAAATTATCAAAATATGTGAACCAACAGCAAGGAAATCCTTATTATTTAGTATTTTATAAAGTTTGAATCAATTGGCAATTAGCTAATGTTTTGCTAACTGTGATATAGAAACAATTCTAATGCAATGCAATATTTATCATTGAACAAAATTATCAAAATATGTAAACCAACAGCAAGGAAATCCTTATTATTTAGTATTTTATAAAGTTTCAATCAATTGGCAATTAGCTAATGTTTTGCTAACTGTGATATAGAAACAATTCTAATGCAATGCAATATTTATCATTGAACAAAATTATCAAAATATGTGAACCAACAGCAAGGAAATCCTTATTATTTAGTATTTTATAAAGTTTGAATCAATTGGCAATTAGCTAATGTTTTGCTAACTGTGATATAGAAACAATTCTAATGCAATGCAATATTTATCATTGAACAAAATTATCAAAATATGTGAACCAACAGCAAGGAAATCCTCATTATTTACCATTTTATAAAGTTTGAATCAATTGGCAATTAACTAATGTTTTGCTAACTGTGATATAGAAACAATTCTAATGCAATGCAATATTTATCATTGAACAAAATTATCAAAATATGTGAACCAACAGCAAGGAAATCCTTATTATTTAGTATTTTATAAAGTTTCAATCAATTGGCAATTAGCTAATGTTTTGCTAACTGTGATATAGAAACAATTTTAATGCAATGCAATATTTATCATTGAACAAAATTATCAAAATATGTGAACCAACAGCAAGGAAATCCTTATTATTTATTATTTTATAAAGTTTCAATCAATTGGCAATTAGCTAATGTTTTGCTAACTGTGATATAGAAACAATTCTAATGCAATGCAATATTTATCATTGAACAAAATTATCAAAATATGTGAACCAACAGCAAGGAAATCCTCATTATTTACCATTTTATAAAGTTTGAATCAATTGGCAATTAACTAATGTTTTGCTAACTGTGATATAGAAACAATTCTAATGCAATGCAATATTTATCATTGAACAAAATTATCAAAATATGTGAACCAACAGCAAGGAAATCCTTATTATTTAGTATTTTATAAAGTTTCAATCAATTGGCAATTAGCTAATGTTTTGCTAACTGTGATATAGAAACAATTCTAATGCAATGCAATATTTATCATTGAACAAAATTATCAAAATATGTAAACCAACAGCAAGGAAATCCTTATTATTTTATAAAGTTTGAATCAATTGGCAATTAGCTAATGTTTTGCCAACCATTCCAATAAAAAAATATAATAGTGTAAATAAACAATCTATTAAATAAATCGTGTTTATTATTTTTGTTGTCAGTTCTTAAGAACAAAGAAAATACCATTGTATGTTTAAGTTTTATTCCAATTCTAATCATCACATTTTTAAGCAATAAATGTTGCCAAAGAGTCAGTCATACCATACATGATACACACTTTGGGTGATCATGTCTCGAAAGAGACATGACTGACTGGGTAGAAGATTATTCTGCAGTAGATTGCCATTGCTTTCTGTGGTAGACTGGTTGCCAGCCAAGACTATAGAACCCAATCTGTCCTGTTATTTGACTCATAGCTAGAGGGGGAAGAGATGTATTATATTATTAATTAGTGGGGGATCAGTTTATTACTTCAAAACAATATAAAACCGACCCCCACTTTATGACCAGTAGAAGCCTTAATCACAATTTCAACTATTATATTCAGTCAGTCAGTTAAGTGCCATATGTGATACAGGCTTAGGCAATCATGTCATCAAAAGAGACATGACTGACTGGGTAGAAGATTATCCCGCAGTAGGTTGCCATTACTTTCTGCGGTAGACTAGTTGCCAACCAAGGCTATAGAACCCAATCTGTCCTATTATTTAACCCACAACTGGAGGGAAAAGACAAATTAATATCTTTCCCAAGGGTATTTGTGCATAAGTGAATGCAATGAATTCAGCTGGATGCCAAAGAGTAAAGGTCATTAAAAAAGCAGTGTCATGGGAAAACCTGTTCTTTTGACATGTTGTCCTATTTCAGATGTGTTTATCCATGTTTACTAACTTTTCTTTCAAATTTCAATTACTTTCCAGTATTCCTGATTTGTTTTTTTAATCAATTCACCCCAAGTAAGTTGATACCGCCACTGATGCACAGGGGGCTACATAAGAGGATAAAAGTTTTAACTGGAGGAGAGTAAAGAGAAAGACAAATCAGTTACAGGTGGGTGTCAGAGCCAGGGCAAGAGAAGGATGGGAATACAGGTGTGATGACAGTTACAAAGGTAGAGTGTGAAAGGAAAAGAACAAGATATACATAGGGTGATGTAGAAAGGATGAGGGAAGGACTGGATTCAAGTGGATAAGAGAGGGGAATTGAAATTGCATTTAAATTCCTGGAGGTTGTAGCCGTTAGGGAAGCAAGAATATGGAAGGGAATTCCACAGGTGGGAAGTGCAAGAAAAGATGCTGCTAGAGTAGAATTGTCAGCTGCATTTTAGTAGATTTAACTGTAAATGGGTGGGACCTTGTTGCTAGTTTGGTTGCTTGAGTAAATTCTCATAGAATGGGCACCAGTGAGTGACCTAAGTTCATCAGAGCAGAAGCCATGAAAATATTAGTGAATGAAATGAATAGCAGGGGTTCATGACCAGATATGACAACAATATTCTGTGCATGGTCGGATGGTTGATTTGTATATGTACAAGATGGATTCAGGCGGAAAAAAAAACTTCCTAGCCTGACACAGTAACTCAACCTATTAAGAAGTTATTATTTTCACAAAAAAAATTTATATTATCAAACCAATGTTGGTCAAACAGTCAAGATATTTTTATAGTTATATTACATATATACCTGGTCTCAAAGACAATGCCAGTCAGGCTGCCATGACCAAAGTGAACATTTACAAGCCAAGCATCTGATAGATATAATCAAGTTTGTTAGCTCTTGCCTGTTCAATCCACTGTGCCATGACCAAAGTGAACATTTACAAGCCAAGCATCTGATAGATATAATCGAGTTTGTTAGCTCTTGCCTGTTCAATCCACTGTGCCACGAAGAAAACACTTTTGGCCAAGAAAGTGAGTTTCTCAATCACACAGTTATCCACCAAAATCAAATTCACATGACTGGCCTTGTGGAACTTTTTGATTTACATCCATCTCTGCCACCTTCATAAGGGGTGGACCAATAGAAAAGAGAGAGAGAGAGAGAGAGAGAGAGAGAGAGAGAGTATGATGATGATGATGCCAAAGATGAAATATACATGGTATATTTCATCTTTTAACTTTTACTTGGTTCAATGATTTCCAACTCCAAGCTTTTACCCATTATACCACCCACATATCCAAGCTTACAACAACTCTTACTTCTGAGTGATTAACCCTCTAGATACTGACTAGGCTTATGAGACATGATTGCCCAAGTGTGTATCATGTATGGCACTTAACTGGCTGATTGTAGATAGTACAGCTATGGGTCATTTTGAATTTGAAATGGTATCAAGATAAATGCAGAGATTTATTTTACATTTTTGGACAAGAAGTTTTTTTTTTTGTGTAGTACAGGTCATAAATACAGGTAAAGCCTACAGATAATGTATATATCAAATGATAAAGTTGTCTATTCCTTGCTGTTTTAAAAAATATAGTTCAAAGATATCATATTAATTGAATAGTTTCCATTTAGGCAATATAGCCTCCTTTCAACCTCTTCACTCAGTAATCCAATGTAAAATTTGTGGTCTAACTTTAAGAGAGATGTACATGAAAATGGAAAACTATATTCAAGCAAAGACATCTAGGAATCAATAAAAACTACTGTAAGTAATGTTAAAATTAACAAAATAAAAGAGTTTAAAAAATATAGACTAAAGAAAGGCTGAAGGTTTTACCGAACGTCAGTCAGTCAGTTAAGTGCCATATGCGATACACGCTTGGGCGATCATGTCTCAAAAGAGACATGACTGACTGGGCAGAAGATTATCCCACAGTAGGTTGCCATTGTTTTCTGCGATAGACTGGTTGCTGACCAAGAACCCAATCTGACCTGTTATTTAACCCATAACTGGAGGGAAGAGACAAATTATTACCTTTCCCAAGGCTATTTGTGCGTAAGTGAATGCAAGGAATTCAACTGGAATTTGAACTCAGCTCTCAGATTTCTCTCCGAACTTAAGCAGCATTAAATATGTTTTTAATATTGTGTTACTGTTTTTAATCAAATATATGTTTCTGTGGCCTATATATCGAATTTATATTTAATGTTGTATAACTGACATCCTCCATCAAAACATTATTAATATTTTTAATAAAGACTTATTAACAAATTAACATCATATATTGTATTGTTGTTTGTATAAAAGTTAAAAGTATATTGTAAAATTTTTAGCAACAGCTGAATTATTCCAATTTTATTGTGACTAGCATAATAATATCAGACATCATGGATTTTTTTTTTATGAATTTTTAAAAATCTAATTCTATGATGTGTATAACATGCATGAACTGATGTAGATTTTTTTTTACTTTGCTTCAGTATTCATTTCATTGCATATTTATCCATTAAATTATTTCAATTTAAACACGAATAAATTAAATATCTTTTTACTACAAGGCCAAGAAAAATCGCAATTTTAACAATTTATTTTAAATAGGTCAACCTGGAATAGATTTTTAATTTTATTTTGATTCACGGCCGAACTGTTACAAATTGATTGACTCATGACTTAATTGTTCTATCGCAATAAATTATGTATCTTTATCTACTCGTTAAGGCATTAAAAAAATTCTACCAATTTAAGCATTTTTTTCACTATACGCAGTTTTGTATTTGGCGACTAGTTTTGATATAATTATTATATTTGCTGACTTCTTTTTTATGATGAATGTATTTTATTATTTTAAATTTAATTGTAATAGACTAAAAAAATAAGTATGTTTCAAATGAAATTTTTAAAAAATTTATCCCATAAATTACGTCATTCAATAATAGCTTAAAAACTTGGGTAGAAGCATTAAGCAGTGTTTCCATGGTAACCAGTAGAAAAGCTAAGTGATACCGTTTAAAAGTTTATAAATATCATAAATAGATAAATAAAAAGACAAGCGAGAAAAGAAAAGTAAAAAAAAGTACATTTTCCCGTCAAAGCAGATAATAATTTTGTATGTAAAATAATATTTGATAATTTAAAAATTAACAATAATTACGTTTTAAAATCGTTATCATTCATGAAGAAATTTAAAAAGTATACTAACTTATTATTATTAATATTAGCATTTGATTTAGTTATTTCAGTTTCATTATATTAATTTTTTTTTCATTTTTACGTTGCATCCAACCAAAAAATGTATTCATCTTTGTTATTATTCACAAAACACACACACACACACACACACACACACACACACACACACACACACACACACACACACACACACACACACACACAAAGTTTCGGCTGTTGTGACATCCGGCTTTCTTCAGGTATCTGTCGATCAGAGTAAATTTCAAGAAATATCAAACTGATTTTATTATTATTTTTTAACTTAAATTTAATTCTTCAAATATTTTCAGTCAAGTTTTAATTTGATTTAATCAAATTATATCGTTATGGTAAATTATGTGCCTCCACAGACGTTAAAAAAAATAAAAATAAAGAAAAATGCACTTAAATTAAATTTAAAAATGAAAATGCCTTCTTTGAACTTAAAATTCAGTTTGTTTTTTTTTGTTTTTAAGATTTTTGAAATCTGAATTTAAAAATAAAAGTAATTTCACTTTCAGTATATAAATATTTTTAAGCATTTTGCTCGTCACGCAAACGTGAACGGCCATTATAGCTGAAAAATTTAAACAAACTTAAAAATTTCTTTAAAATTCAATATTTATCCTAGATACATGTTTCAAACAGAATCATTTCGTAAATTTAAGGATTAATTAACGATTAAAAAAAAATATTGTTTACTTTTTGATGTTTAAAAAAATGAAAATAACGTTTATCTACGCACGGTAGCCTGTCTGTGGGTCATACCATAAAAATTAAAATTGTGTAATCATACTTATTTAAAAAGCACGCAAAAATAAAAATTAAAGAAATATGGAAGACCAGCAGCGCAGTAATCAAGTCAGTTAAGTGCCATACGTGATACACGCTTAGGCGATCATGTCTCGAAAGAGACATCCCGCAGTAGGTTGCCATTGCTTTCTGCGGTAGACTGGTTGCCGACCAAGTCTATAGAACCCAATCTGTCCTATTATTTAACCCATAACTGGAGGGAAGAGACAGATTAATACCTTTCCCAAGGGTATTTGCGCGTAAGTGAATGCAATGAATTCAACTGGAATTCGAACTCGGTTCGCCCGGTTTCTCGTTCCGAGCCGGTATCCACTGCGCCACAACGCTGGTATTTGTGCTTAAAAATAAATTATATTTATTCTTTTTATATAACCAGTAGTTTAACAATATAATTTTTATTCTGTAAGATTTTCAAATAAAACGTAGTAGAATTTAAATTTTATTTATACTACATTGATGCTATTCAGTCAGTAAGTGCCATACGTGATACACGCTTGGGCGATCATGTCTTGAAAAAGACATGTCTGACTGAGCAGAAGATTATCCCGCACTAGGTTGACATTGCTTTCTGCGGTAGACTGGTTGCCGACCAAGCCTATAGAACCCAATCTGTCCTATTATTTGACTCATAGCTAGAAGAGAAAGAGATGTATTATATTATTATGTAGTAATTATTGGGGGATCGGTTTACTATTGCTATGAAGTAATAAACTGATCCCCCACTTTATGACCAGTAGAAGCCTTAATCATTATTCCAACTATTATATTCAGTCAGTTAAGTGCCATACGTGATACACACTTGGGCGATCATGTCTCGAAAGAGACATGTCTGACTGAGCAGAAGATTATCCCGCACAAGGTTGCCATTGTTTTCTGCGGTAGACTGGTTGCCAGCCAAGGCTATAGAACCCAATGTGTCCTATTATTTAACTCATAACGGATTAACCATTCCCAAGGGTATTTGCACGTAAGTGAATGCAATGAATTCAATTGGAATTTGAACTCGGCTCGATATCTACTACGCCACATCCTATACATTGGTACTATTATTGAGTTTAAATACATTGCTTTTGTTTTTTCATTATTTTCGTATTTTTGTTATGTCGTAAAATATTTTAATTCCACTCAATGTGTGTGTTTTTGATTATCTTGAATTTAAGATTTATTGAATTATCGTGTTATATTACTCTTCCGATAGTGAATAGCTATTAAAGGCAGCAATTCAAAATTATTTTCTTTTTGGACATCCATACCAAAATAATCTAACTGTTTTAAAATGAAATTAAAAAAAAAGAAAAAATATTTAAAAAAGGGTTCACACTAGAAAATGGCATTAAACTTTACATTTTTTAATTCTTAAAATGTTTTTGTTTAATAAAAGAAAATTAAAATTCTGATGAACACTAACGAGATGAACTTCAAAATCGTACTGAGAAATTATCAATAATTTTCTAAAAATAAATTAATTGTAGTGGGATAAGAAATTAAGAACTAAAAACATATTGGAAAAATCCAGACTACGACTAAAAGCATTTGGGAAAAACCCAAATTAAAATTGCACCCCCTCAAAAGTGGATTCAAATGACTATTCACAAGTCAGTGCGAAAAGTAAAATCCTGATTGGATTTAAAATATCAAATTCATATATGACGTATTTTCACACCTAGATGTGAAAAGGCTCGCTGGAGCCGGCATCATGAGAAGTTTCACTATTTAAACCAAGTCGCTAACCTGTCAAAGACAGTCCGACATGGGAGCAGTTAGCTGAGGACCTCGTGGCAATGTAACGAAATAAAATTCAAGAAGCCAACGCGGACGCAAGGCACGTCAGTTTCATTCGACCACTTCTTCCAATTTTCTTTTCTTCTTTTTCACTCCAGACAGCCAGAGAGAACAAATGGACGCGTTAAGTACAACTTATTGTACTTTATTTGTTTTGCCCCCCCATCTCTCTCTCTCTCTCTCTCTCTCTCTCTCCACACACACACACACACACACACACACACACACACACACACACACACACACACACACATCTGTCGCGAACTACCAAAAAGAGGAAGGAACAAAGACTTTACATTCTGCTACTACATAACCATGAACTCGGAACTTCTGCGGACATTTTAGATACCTACATTACTACTACGAACATTTTCTACGAGTCTTGATACCCATAACTTTATCATTGAACACGAACTCTACCTTTAACTTCTTGATAATGTTTCTAATTGTACATTAACTTCTACAACGTGTTATTTTTTGCTTTTAATAAATCTCTGTTTTAAAAAGGTATATTTTATTCTATTATTATTCCAAACAATTCCACACATTCCAACCTGCCGGCAAACAACCTTCTGATAATGATGAAAACCTTGATAATTCTGATGATGATAATTCTGGATAAAACTTGTAAGCTGTAGGGAGTTTGGTTAAGTCTGACACAAGGCCGAATCAAAGAAACACTAACCATCTCCCTACGGCTACAACATCAGATATATGTTTTCTGTCCACCTGGAAAGAAAATAACGTGTTTTATTAAAGTATTCCAAAATATTTTTTATTTATTTATTTTAAAAAATTTTTAAAAATGAACGTTGTCTATCAAAATGATTATGTTATTATTAAAGAGGAAAGATCAAAGTATTTTTAATTATTTTTTTATATTTTTAAATTCTTTCTGACACATTCGAAATTTTGGTAAGAATCTTGTTTTTGTTTTCGTTAGCGGAAAGTCAACGAGAGTTTAGGAAACGTAACGTTTAGGAAAAGTATAACCCTGATATAAGATACTCTGATATAAGAGAAACCCGGATATAAGATATATTTTATCGACCCCAAATTAGAGCCTGTGGTAGTGTATATAAAATAGACCAAACCCGGATATAAGGGAAACCCGGATATAAGATAACTTTTATCCGGTCCCGGACAACACTCTTATATCAGGGTTACACTGTATTACGTAACTCAGTTTTTTTCGGTGATAAACGTTAATTTGCAAAAATTAAATAATTGTTGAATTTAATGAAACTTTCAGGATTTATTATCATTTTTGAAATCATTATTTTAAAACATCTTGGTAAAAATATTTTTCTTTTACATCTGTTATCCAACCTCCACGTAAATTCATTTAATTTTAAGAAATTAAATTCTGTAGGCAAAATTGGTTTTAAACGCAGGATTCATTAGGGAATGAATGCCAATCATGTATTGTACGGTAAGATTCGGGACGAATCTTCCGTATCTTCACAGTTGCACATATTTTTTTAACTGAAAAATAGCATCTTCAGTGATTTTTCTTATAAAAAATAAACAACCCCCATCCCTAAATTAAAAAGTACACATGATATATCAAATGTGGATGAAACAGCCCCCACAAAAATATTTTTGCAAAGTTTTCCAAGGAAATATCCTATTCAATATACAATTAATTCATTAACGAATAAGTACGGAAAATTCCGTTGAAACCAGATAATTCCTTCGTTTTTGGCGAATATTTTAAAACAGAGGAGCAGCTTTTGCTTTTGCTTTCATTTCGAAAAAAAAACAACAAAAAACAAACATCCATTTTGATAGTGTGGTTGGTAGTCGTTATACTTGTGAATGGCCTTGTGTCAAACTTAACCGAGCCCACCAACATTGGAAGAAATTCTGTTAAGCAATTAGTTGAAAGGATAAAAAAGGTCACGTTTGTAATAATAATGATAAAATTTATTTAACGAGAGAAACTGACAAAGAAATTATTTTGTTGATTTAGACTATGTGTCGAAAGTCCGCATAAAGTCTTTCTTTCGAATGTGCGTGTGTGTGTTTAAAGTTCATTTTTTGAAGTCAATTGAATGATGTGAAATGAATTTGTGTAAGAAAAAACATGCCTCTGTGTGTGTGTGCGGGTGTGTGATGGTAGTCAGCGAAAAGTTATTTCCTCAGTGTGAAAAAGGACTGATGTGGTGTCGTCGATCTTTCTTTTTTACCGACAGTAAATGGGCAAAAAGTGGTTGCAGTGAAAAGAAAGTAGAGTGAGCAAATGCATGTCTCTAGGACGTGGTGTCCAATTGACAACTGGAATATCACTGACAAGAAAGTAAAACTTCATGCTGTTTATGTGCTTCAGATTTATGGAATAGGCTCTGATTGTAGGTTTTCTCTGGCTGATTAGTAAATGAGAAATGTATCCAATTTGTTTACGAAGACTCCGCACACGGTAAAATTTGTAAACCAACTGTCATATGAAAAAAGCTTTTTTATTAATGGATGAATAATATGTACATGCATTTTTAATTGGCTTTTGAAAAAGTGTAAATGCATTTGCTCGGATTTTTTGTGCAATTAGATTTTACGAATCCAACAGTGGTAAGTTAAGCCCACCTGCTTAATTTTGATCAGAACTAAATTAATTTGGTAAGTAAGCTAACTTTCAATTCGTTTTGACGTATTTTAATCCGAACTCGCGTGACATTTTTTTAGGAAATGTGACATTTCTTTTTTCAAAGAAATATAACATTTCTTTTTCTTTAAGAACTTTTTAAAAGTATGTGATATTTCATTTTTAAAAATTTTTTTTAGAAATGTGACATTTCTTTTTTTAAATGTAACATTTCTTTTTTTTATAGATTTTCTGGAAAAAAATCTGGCATCTAATTTTTTAAGAAATGTGACATTTCTTTTTATTAAAAATATAACATTTCTTTCTTTTTTTAAATCTGACATTTCTTTTTTATTAGAGTAATGTCATATATTGCGGATGTGCGTTGTGGTACTAGTGGATATCGGCTCGGAACGAGAAACCGGGGAGCCGAGTTCGAATTCCAGCTAAATACATTGTATTCACTTACCCTTGGGAAAGGTATTAATCCGTCTTTTCCTTCCAATTATGGGTTAAATAACAGGACAGACTGGGTTCTATAGCCTTGGTCGGCAACCAGTCTACCGCAGAAAGCAATGGCAACCTACTGGGGATAATCTTCTGCCCAGTCAGTCATGTCTCTTTCAAGACATGATCACCCAAGCGTGTATCACGTATGGCACTTAACTGACTGAATGTCATATTGTTTTATTTTAAAAAGAGATTTTTTAATGTGAAATTTATTTTTCTTCCCAAGAATTGTGACATTTCTTTTTTTTAAATGTGATATTTCTTTTTCTTGAATAATATAGTATTTTTTCATGATATGTGACATTTCTTTTTCTTTTTCAAGAAATGTCACAAAGTAATGTGATATTTTTCTTCTTTTTTTTTTTTACATATGTGACTTTAATTTTTCAAGAATTTAAATCACTGAGAGTCTTTTTACGCTTGACTTTCTTTAATCAATTGGGAAATTACCAATCAAGGCTAAAAAAAACTTCAATCTTCACACTGGCTGAGGACTTCTATATTTGTAACTTTATGCTCGCACTACCACCGACGATTTCTACCTAGTTTTACACACAAGACTTTGGTCAACTTGTTACATGATTTCCAGGGCGATATTATCATAAAATCTATGAGAGATTTGTCACCGAATAAACTGTGGAGGAGGGAAACATTTCTATAGTGCCGTTTCATTGGGAAGTTAAAATTGGGTAGGCAAAAGCTGATCACGCTAGCTTAAGTGCTCTTTTCCAGATATCTCCAGGTTATCAGAGTTGTAATTGTAAGCCGTAGTTGAAGTTATGAATCTCGATTACAGGTGTCTGCAACATGGATTAGATTTCCACCCTAGACTAGTATAATCAAACACGAATAGCCAGCTAAGAACTCCCTATTGTGGCGTGGGGCTTAGGGATGAAAATGAACAGTTGATTTACCCCTGTCAAGAAGATTAAGAAGGGTGATAATGAAAAAACACCCGGGTAATTTTAACAAAACAAATAAGGAATTTATATACGAATTTACAGGTTTGAAGTTGTGTTAGTATCTAGTTTCGGGGAAATAAAAAAAAAAGTTTGTATTTTTAATGTATTGTGATGAAGAGGAAATGTTCATACAACAAATTAAATGATCTGACTCAAATTCAGTTAGTCAGTTAAGTGCCATGCGTGACACACTCTTAGACGATCATGTCTCTTTAGAGACATGACTAACTGGGCATAAGATTATTTCACAGTAGGTTGCCATTAATTTCTGCGGTAGACTGGTTGCCAGCCAAGGCTATAGAGCACAATCTGTCCGGTTATTTAACCCACAACCAGAGAGAAGAAACGGATTAATACCTTTCCCAAGAGTATTTGCGCGTAAATGAATGCAAGGAATTCAACTGGAATTCGAACTTGGCTCCCCGATTTCTCGTTCCGAACTGATATCCACTGCACAACAAAACATTCGGAAAATGTTTAAGACAAAGGTAAGAGAGTTTTTGCCCACAGAAGTGATATACAGTTGCATAAATTCAAAAGTAGACGAAAAGTGATAGTTTGAAATACTTAGCTTTTATAGATTGTTAAAAGAAAACTTTTGACATTTTTCATGCTTGGTTAAAGGGCAATAATATAATTGGAGAGTAATTTGGCACTGTCCAAATCTTTCACATGATTTCAGAAAAAAAATTTCTTGCTAATTTAATTTTTCTCCTTATTTTATATATAAAAAAAAATTGCACATAGGCTCTCTACTGTCTTTCCTTCTTTTTGGCTGACCGGCTAATTTCTGTGAAGGTAAAGTTTTCATTGATTTAAAAACAATTTCACATAGGCTCGTGAATTCCTTTCTTTATTTTTCACCCGAATTTGAAGGGAATGAGAGAAGGGATTTATAATTTCGCACTCACTACGACCCTTTTTCCACTAATCGACTATGGATATGGTGAGATTCGAACCAGGATCTCATGATCGGGATGCTGACTCTCTAAACACTCATTATTTGAAATGTTTATAGAAATAGATTATGTTTGATATATAGAGATAGTTAATATATTTTAGTAAATATCACACTTCAATGTTTCGTGCGATAATGAGCGCGATAAAGGAGAAAGGAAAGGACAATTTTTTAGACCATTTCTCCTCAAGCAAGGCAGTCCTTCCACTGATGCACAGGAGACTACATAGCAGGAGAGTAAAGGTTTACATTGGATGAGAGCGAAGAGAAAGATGAACTGGTTACAGAGAGTGTCAGAGAATGGGCAAGAGAAGAATGGGAATACTGATGTGAAGAGAGTTGCGTGAGAGTAGAATGAAAAAGAAAGAAGAACAAGATTCAGTGGGTGTTGTGGAAAGGATAAGAGAATTATGGGAGTCAAGGGGATAAGAGAAGGCAATTGACGTTGCATTTAAAATCTTGGAGTTTGTGACTACCAGGGAAGCAAGTATACGGAAAGAAGTTCCACAGGCGGGAAGTGCGAGCAAAGAAGCTGATGAAGTAGAAGTTAAGGCTGCATTTGATTGTTCTGACTGTAAAAGTGTGAACCTTGTTGTCAGTCTGGTTGCTCGAGTAAGTTCTTGTAGAAGTGGGCACCAGGAGGCTAAGCTCGTCAGAGTAGAAGCCATAAAAATATTTGTAGGAGAGAGAGAGAGGGGGGGAAGCAACACCCCGTTGATGAAAGTGGCTAGAGTCGAGTTGCCAGGTTGGGATCGATTACATTGCAGATTCTCTTCTAGAGCCTGTCGAGAACCCCGAGATAAATAGCAGTGTTTTGAAGCTGTTACTTTGTTGGTGATTTTCCCAAGTACTTTTCTTTCCTCTAGAAAAGAGAATTCTTAAGTTGACTAACTACAACCTGTTGCAAAGAATCTTTGTATTCTTTTAGAGATTGGTTGAAAATTCTCTTTTCATACATCCATCAAGTTCATCAAATTCGAATTTCGTCATTTGTTCGTTCGTAGAAGTGGCTCTTTGAAGTTATTGATGTGGGTGGGCATTCTCAGAGCATAACACTTTTGGAAAGTACCTGAAACACCATACTACGGATTGACCCAAGACTTGTGAGTGAAACTGGGTAGACGGAACTTTTCGAAAGCCGTCGATGGTTGTACTAGCATGAAGTCACAAGTCATCGTGACCGAGGGTTTCAATGTTATGGTCTTGTTCAAGAAACCGATCACATCAGATATGCAGTATCACCAAGAAACTGGAAATGAGATTCGCTCAGCGTAGTTACAGTAAAATCCACAGCTGGTTGAAAAAGTGTGTGTAATGGAGTTTGACTATAAATATATTTCTATGCCTGGAAAAAAAAATCCCATCACTATAGATACATATACAGTGCCGTGCTTAGCAACATCGCGGCCCCCCACCCCGCAGAATGCGCCTTGCGGTCCTTCTACTCGCAAAATCCAACTTGCCCCCTCCCCCACACACTGAACCCACAATAAATGGAACTTTAAACAAAATAACAAACTCTCGAAACGCAGATATTCCGTGATCACGAAAAAACGGAAAAAAATTGCGGAATTGGCGTTTTGAAGCGCTATAGTATACATTACGAACGTTTTCACAACTTTTAGCGACTTTTTGGTGATTTCCTAGCTATTTTTATAGCCATTTCAGTGTTTTCTACAAGTTTTTTTCATGGAATTTTCAAAAAATTTAAACCTGAATTTCAAAAGCATTTTGCTACAGCATCATGAATGTTTGAATATACGTGTTAGGTTCTTGTATGTATGTTGAAACAGATATCTATAATTTATTTCACTCTCAAGTTCATTTTTTTAATTACAAATGATTTGCGGCCTCTTTGGGGCCCGGAATGTTTCTATCCAAGATTATACATATATAGATCTTGCGGACCCTAGGGAACTTGCGCCCCACCCCGCAAGGCTACATATTCAGTAAAAAAAAAAAAAAAAAAAAAACCAAAGACATCCTTTGATAATAATTAACAGAATAACCGAAATTACTCGGATATATAAAACATTTGAACAATTTTTATCTGCACGAGTGCAAAAATAATTGAATAAAAAGATTAATAATATCCCATTAGTCGCCTTCAATAAAAATTGTATAAAAGGAAGACTGCTACCCAAATACAGGAAACCTTCAGTACAAGAATGTACTTTCCGCCATATATGTGAAAATCAGTTCAGTGCTAGTGTAAAGTGTTTCTATTTATTTTTTTTCAACATTCATACGTTTACCGTTTTGTAAGAGTAAGGAACTGCAGAAATTTTCCATAATTTTCACTGACCCAAGCGCTTTCGGCAGTTTCTTTAGTCATTTTCATTATATATATATATATATATATATATATATATATATAGTGATGATCATCCACGTATACTGTCTTAATATGTATAGGAAAGAATATTAATAAAAAGTTTTGAATTTAAAAATGTACTTTTTTTAACAGTATTTGTTTATTTTTATTATATTTTATATTTCAGACCGTCCTCGGTCCTTCATCAGAAACAAGTGATTTTTAAATTTGAATTAGAAACGTATTTCACGATAGCGTCCGAATATTTTGTGTTTACATCACGTGGTGTGTTTGTTCACAACATGCGGCATGTCCGTAGAGAAAGTCTGTTTGTTTTAGATAAAAATTTCTTGGAATATCTGAAAAAAATTTTTACCTATTGAAATATTTGTAAAGATTCAACACACCTAAGTCCCTATTTAACCCTAGCTTGTGTGTATTTAATTTTAAAATATGGACGTGCCGCATGTTGTGAACAAACACACCACGTGATGTAAACACAAAATATTCGGACGCTATCGTGAAATACGTTTCTAATTCAAATTTAAAAATCACTTGTTTCTGATGAAGGACCGAGTGCGGTCTGAAATATAAAATATAATAAAAATAAACAAATACTGTTCCAAAAAAGTACATTTTTAAATTCAAATCTTTTTATTAATATTCTTTCCTATATATATATATATATATATATATATATATATATATATATATATATCGTAATTTTGTTATTACAATGCTTTATAAAAGCATTATATCATTAAACAAAAAAAAATAATGTTTCGGAATATTATTGTTCTTCTTCAGGTGATATTTTAAATACAGACTCGTACTTTTAACAAGGAATTTATTCACGGAATTACGTGCTTGAAGTTAGGTTAGCCCGTTTCAAGTGAACTAAAATGAAACCTTTCACAAGATCTCACGCCTTCTTCTCTTATTAAATGAATTTTGTTCCCCATTTTATGTCAAAGAGAATTCTATAAAGACTCGCCACTTGTCGTTCTTCTTGGCACAAATTCTGTGAAGACAAAGTTTTCGTTGGTCCAAATAAAATTTCACATGGGCTTGCAAAATCATTTTCATCGTTTTTCTCAGCTCACTGGCCATTTGGAGTAGATAGACTAAACTATCGCCCAGTTCACACTCCACCCACGTCTATTGAAAGGTGAAGAGGCTCATCCCTTGTTCCCTGTTTAGGATGTGGTTTCCGGCTTTCTCTTTTCCAATCTTTTCACTGTTACGTTGCCGCCTGCACATCAGTGGCGTTACCGCCTTGCTCGGGGTGATTAAAAAAAAATTCTGTGAAGGAAATATTTTCGTTGATTCAAATAGAATTTCGCATAGGTTTGCAACTTTACGTCTTTTTTTTTCTCAGTTACCTGGTCAATCACTGTGAAGAAATGGTTTTCATTGGTCCAAATAAAATTTCACATGGGCTTGCAAAATCATTTTCGTCTTTTTTTCTCAGCTCACCGGCCAATTTCTATGACGGAAATATTTTCGTTGGTCCAAATAAAATTTCACATGGGCTTGCAAAATCATTTCCGTCTTTTTTTCTCAGCTCACCGGCCAATTTCTATGAAGGAAATATTTTCGTTGGTCCAAATAAAATTTCACATAGGCTTGCAAAATCATTTTCGTCTTTTTTTCTCAGCTCACCGGCCAATTTCTATGACGGAAATATTTTCGTTGGTCCAAATAAAATGTCACATAGGCTTGCAAAATCATTTTCCTCTTTTCTCAGCTCACCGGCCAATTTCTATGACGGAAATATTTTCGTTGGTCCTAATAAAATGTCACATAGGCTTGAAAAATCATTTTCCCCTTTCTATGAAGGAAATATTTTTGTTGGTCCAAATAAAATTTTACATGAGCTTGAAAAATCATTTTCGACTTTTTTCTCAGCTCACCGGCCAATTTCTATGACGGAAATATTTTCGTTGGTCCAAATAAAATTTCACATGGGCTTGCAAAATCATTTTCGTCTTTTTTTCTCAGCTCACCAGCCAATTTCTATGACGGAAATATTTTCGTTGGTCCAAATAAAATTTCATATGGGCTTGCAAAATCATTTTCGTCTTTTACTCAGTTTACCGGCCCATTTCTATGATGTTATAGGATACAAAATCCTATATAATCAATCAAACAACTAAAACACAGAAAATTAATTACTCACCCGCAAAAAATGATTCAAGCGACTTTTTCACAAGTCATTGTGAAAAGCATATTCTAAATCCTAATTGGTCATCAAATCGCAAAATTCAAAATATGTCAATGAAACAGTTTTTCCACAGCTAAAGAAAAAAAGTCCTCGCCGGAGCTACCCCACGTGACTGGATTCAATATTTAAGGATGGCCTCTAACCGGTCATATCAGTCAGTCAGGGCAAGCGGTTAGCTGACACCTCGCCACAATGTAAGGAAGAAACCTCAAACTGACTCGCCGTTGCGGAAAACTTTCTTTTCATCTTTTTCACTCCATGCCAACCCATGACGCAAGGTACGTCACAGTTTCATTTGCTCTCACTTTCAACGCCCTCTTCTTCATTTTCACACCACGCCGCTAAAGAGGACAGCACACAACCAAATGGACACACGTGTTAAAGTACCACTCCTTTATTTGTTTTGCCTTCTCTTTTCTCTCAACCTGTAGCGACCTACTAAAAAGGGGAAGGAACAATGCCTTTACAATCTGCTGCTACACAAACATAAACTCTAAACTTCTGCGGACATTTTAAATACATACAGTACTACTACGAACAATTTCAACTACAAAATAGCATGCATTTTCTCAATGAACATTATCTCTTCACAAATATATTTTCGTATTCAGTTAACGAATTTCACCTATATTTTCCTTCTCACACATTTTTCATTCTGTAAATAAATCTTTGTTTTGATGTACACACGAGGTACTATATTCCTTCACATTTCAACATTTCAACCTTCTGATATTTAAATTGTGGAGACTTCGGACGTGTTTGACGCAAGGCCAATTAATCAAGCATGACCGAGGCCCCTACAAAAGAAATATTTTCGTTGGTTCAAAGAAAATTTCGCATAGGCTCGCATATTTGTTTTCGTCCAATTTCTCAGCTAGCCGGGCAATCTCTGTGAAAAAATGGTTTTCGTTGGTCCAAATAAAATTTCTTATAGGCTGGCAAATTTGTTTCCCTCTTTTTCCTTAGCTCACTCGAATTTGAAGGGAGTGGGTAGAATTGATATTATTTCGTTCTCACTACGAACGAAACCTACACGCAAATAGAATTGATATTATGTTCAAACAATAGATCTGATAAACGCTATAGATTCAGCATGAACTTTTGCTGAGACCATATATATATATATATATATATATATATATATATTGGACTGAACAAAAGATCTAGATTTAAAAGTTCAAATGTTAAACACTGACACATTGATTTTGTTAGAAATAAATACAAATTGTGCTTAACATACACACAAAAGCGAATCCAAAACTCGTAAAATTTCACACCTCGATGCGAAATGTTTTCGGCCAATAAAAAACCGAAGAAACAACTAAAACCAAAATTCAAATAATCTTCAATTCTCAGAAACAAATGTTTTTACGGACCCTTTTCACGAACCGACACTAGTTTTATTTTTCCTCTAATGGAAAGGCCAGAATCACATCCGGGAGTGAATTTCCAAATGACTTTTTCGAGCCCCACAAACGAAATAAAAGACGGAGCAAACTCGACTGTCGCCAGAGAGAAAGAGGACGAGCGTAATTAACATATACTTTTAAAAAAAGATTATGAAGGAAACTACCATCAAAACTAGAAATAATTATAGCATTTAGTTGATTTACTGGCTTCTGCCCATTCCGGTGAGATTATATTGAGTACTATGCACCGGTCCTGTGTTAGCTTTACGCACTATCTTGTAAAGATTAGAACGGTAACTACCAGCAATAGTAGGAAGAATTATAGCTTTTAGTTGACTTATTGGTCTACGTCCATTCCTGTTGGGAATTTAGAAGTAGTATGCACCACTCCTGTGTTTGCTTTACATGATATATTAAAAACAAATTAGGAAGTTAACTACCATCAATACTATGAAGAATTATAAGAGTTAATTTACTTGTTTAAGCCCAGTTATGTAGGGAATTTAGGAGTAGTATGCGCCACGCCTGTGTTAGCTTCACACACATTTTTAAAAAACGGCCATCAAATTAGAAATAATCATAGCAGTTAGTTGACTTACAAGCTTGGTCAACCTTCGTCCGGGGACTCGGGAATAATAAGCACTGGCACTGTGTTGGCTTTACACACTATATTAAAAAAAAGATTAGAAAGATCATCAATACTAAGAAGAATTATCGCAGTTAGTTGACTTACTGGCTTTGGCATATTTCAGTCGGGGATTCCGGTATGAACCGGCACTATGTTGACACACTATCTTAAAAAATAATAAATAAAAAAGTTTAGAAAGGAAACAGCCATCAAACTAGAAATAATCATAGCATTTAGTTGACTTACTAGCTTAGGCTAATTTCGGCTGGTTTGTACGGGTTCTGTGTTGGCTATACACATTTTCTTAAAAAGATTAGGATGGTGAATACCATCAATACTAAGAAGAATTGTACCTGTTAGTTGACTTACTAGCTTTGGCATATTTCAGTCGGAGATTCAGGAATAGTATGCACCGGCCTTGTGTTCGCTTTATATTAAGTAGGGGTCAGTTGGCTATGTCTGGTACAAGGCCAATTCACAAATATAGCCGAAACTCCCTACTACCTAAAGGTTTATCAGAAGGTCATCAGAAGGTGGAAGGTTGGAGGAATAAAGTGTCACATTTGTAAAATAAGTGGAATTTTATTAATAGAACAGAATAAGATCAATTTGAAAGAAGTGAAATTCTTAACTATGTAAATATTCAAAGAGAAAACGTACATATTTAATCAATTTTAAGAGAAATAGTAGTAATAAATTAAGTGTATCCAGAAATTATGGTCGTAACTAACAGAATGTGTGTGTGTAGAAAGATTAACAGGTTATTACTAGAATTTGTGTTCCTTTCCTTTTTATGGCCGGCGAGAAAGTGAAAAGAAAGGTGAAACAATAAAGAAAATTGTACTTATCGGACGCTAGATTTTAGGAGTCAGTTGAAGTATCTTCCTATTGTTGCCGTCGTTTTCTTCTTTGTTGATTACGAGAAAGTTAAGTATAGAGAAGAAGGAGTAAAGGAAAATAGCACAAGTGAAGAAGGAGAACGAATGCGTGTCGGGACCTTATGTTTTGGTCAGTGTTTGAAGTTTTGTCACAGGTTGCTGGCGTATGATATCGCTGCTTACATCTATCTGACTGATTCTGATTATGTGTTTTTATAGCCATTTAGTTTTACACAGTGCATTGCTAACTTTTCTCTCAGTTTTTCAAATCATTTCCTTTCATAGGTTAGAAAATTAATTTAACATTGGATCGCGAAATTCTACCTTGTCTTTTTCTTTCAGCATGGAGTCAAACCTTTTCCTGTTTGTTAAAATTAAGATTTCACACGTAATTGTGAATATTGTAACAGTAACGAAGAGACTAGAGTTGCTTTTAATTTCGTATTCACTACATACACATTATCTTAAAATAAGATTAACAAGGAAACTAGCATCAAAACTAGACATAATTATTGTAGTTTCTTAACTTAATAGCTTGGGCCACGTCTGGTCAGGAATTCCAGATTAATATGCACCAGCCCTGTGTTGACTTTTCACACTGTCTTAAAAAAAAGACTACGAAGGAAACTACCATAAAACTAAAAGTAATTATAGCAGTTAGTTGACTTACTATTTGGGACAGTTCCAGTCGAGGTGTCGGTAATAGTATGCACCGGCCCCGTGTTGGCTTTACACACTATGTTAAGAAACGATTAGGAAGGTAACTGCCATCATTACTACGTAGAATTACAGCAGTTAGTTTGAGGTAGGAGGGGTCGCCAATCTGGTAGAAGGGATCACCACTGTAACAGTAGGGAGATGGTCAATATTTATTAAATTGGCCTTGTGTCAAACATAACCGAACTCTCTACAACTTAGGATTATTCGCTATCATCAGAGGGTGGATTTGTGGAAGAATAAAAGTATACCTTTTGTACGTTTAAATAGAAATGTATTAATAGAAAAAATAACATGAATTGGTAGAAGTTAAACGTACATGAAAAACAGCAGTAAGAAGTTAAGGGTACCAAGAGTTCGTAGTAGTAACTTGTATGAATGTATGTATGAGCGTTAACGTTGGGTAGGAATGTCTTCGAAGTAATCACTCAGTCTTAAAGAGTTCCATTCTGTTATCAAGTATAAAAAGAGACAGACGGGTAAACGATGAAAGGAAGGAGGTGAGAAAAAAGATAGAGATAATAATAGAGATTGCTTGACGTTTGTCAAGGGACGTGCTAATACGCTTATCATCTTCTCTCTGATGACAGGCGAACTTAGCTCGTCTTTTATTTCGTTTGTGGGGCCCAAAAAGGTCATTTGGGAATTCACTCCCGGATGTGATTCTGGCTTTTCCATTGGGCGACAAACAAACTTCGAGTCGGCTCATGAAAAGGTCCGTAAAAGAATTTGTTTCTGGGAATTGAAGATTATTTGAATTTTGGTTTTAGATGTTTCTTAGATTTTATATTATCTGAAAAACATTTTGCATCAAGCTGTGAAATTTAACCAGTTTTGTTTTGGATTCGCTTTTACCTATGTGCTAAGCAAGGTTTGTAAATTCAAGTTTTTTTTTCTAACAAAATCAATGAGTCAGCGCTTAGCATTTGAATTTTTAAGTCTAGACCTTGTTTATTTCACTACAGTTGACTTACTAGCTTTGGTGGCTTCCGTTTAGAAACTCGGGAGCTATGTGCAAAGGCACTGTGTTGACTTTACACACTATCTTAGAAAAGATTAGGAAGCAAACTAACATTAGAGATGGAAATAATTAGAGCAGTTGGTTGATTTACGAGATTGGGCCACTGCCGGGCGTGGATTCGATAGAGACGCGTCAGGCCGGGCTGGCCGTCTGTCCAATGTGACGCTCGTTCTCGTTGACGGTCGTGACGATCCCAGTTGTGACACTGCCACTCGGTTGTACGGTTGGTTTGGTCGTTGTCGCTGGTCGGGACGATCCCGTCCAATGATGTTGCCACAAAAGCTGGCTTACAGGACGTCTTTTGCAACAACGGGCCACTGTCCCACGTTGTGTGATTAGATCCCAGAGGTCGTCCCTTTTAGCCACTCCGAACACTGGTGTACACGTGTGGTTTGAAAAAAAAACCAAAAAAACACGGCACCAAAAAAACAAAAAAAAAAACAAAAAAAATTCAGAAAATAAATGAACAAAAGTCGAAAACGCCTGGAGAGCTACGAAGAATGTCTTTAAATAAAGAAAAAACAATGTCTTTCTTTTCCCAAGAATACAGTTGTCGAAAATGATTTTTACAACGGAGAAAATGATATTTACAACGGAGAGAGAAAGTTCGCCAAAAGCATCATAGCTTCTAATCGTTAAACGAAATGTTTTTTTGTCTAAGTTTCGTTAGCGTTGAAATAAACAGATCTCTTCAAATATTCGCCAAAGTCTCTTCTCGTATTTCGTTAAAGTCTTTTCATTAATTCTCTATAATCAGGATTATCAATTTTCCTAGATAACTTCTAAAACAGCAAAGTTTTTTCGGGTCCTTATCGGAGTTTAACGGAGTTTGCCGAGGTTGAACGAACGAAGAATCAGAATTTTCAATTTTTCCCTGATTAAAAAAATAACAATAACGTTCTGTCGGGATTCATGTCGATGGCGCATTATTCCAAATTAACTCCCTGAGTTAATTTGCGGTAGGCTTCATTCGAAATTAACTCTTTAGCCATAAGTTCTATGGTGGGCGACCAGCCGTGAGTCATGGCTCCCTGGCTGGGGCCATTTTCCCCAGTCGCTACATTTCGACTGATAGCAGCTCCAACTCAACAAACTGCTCCCCAACTCGCTCTCCAACTCAAAAACTGTCGTCCAACTCACAGACTGAACTTTTCGTGTCGAGCATCTATTTCTATAACCAATTTCAATCCTCTCTGGGGATCCGGCCGGCTCACAGTCTTCGGCCAATGAAAATCGGTCTCCGCCTACTCGATTTGCGGATGTCTTAGCTCGACCAATGAGATTATGCCAACTCACATCGAAATGAATTCAGCTCGGGTTATTTCGAACTGTTGTGCTAAACAGCGGCCTTGGCTTTCGGGTGACCTTATCAAATCACTCTGACACTTGTTTTGTCTACGCGTTTTCAGATTAGCGGAATCAACATTTCAATTCTAAGGGTAATTTATGTGATCATGAAAAGGGGTGAAATTTATAAAGGCTTGAAAGACGAGAAATGTGTATTTTTTTCAAAATAACTTCATGCTCACGGCTTTTAGAAGTACTTGAAAAATAATAAAATTATTATTTTTTTCCTAAGCTCACATCGCGTGACGCAATAGAACATTAATAATATCACCAATATCAATTTCTCTCTCCGTTGTTTTAAACCAACAAAAGGAAAGTATCTCCGCGGGAGAAGGGAAAGCATCACCGCGTGAAATAGTGTCACAACACCAGCATTGTGTCGACTTTACACACTATCTACAACAAAGTTTAAGAAGGAATCTACCATCAATATCATAAAGAAGTATAGCAGTTAGTTGAGTTGACTTACCAGCTTGGGACTCTTCTGGTCTAACATTCAAGAGTAGTAAGTACCGGTCCTGTGTTGACTTTACACACTGTTTTCAAAAAAAAGGTTAGGAATGCAATTACCATCAATACTAGAAAGAAGTATAGCAGTAAGTGAATTACTGCTTTAGCCCTTTCCGCTCGGAGATTCAGGAGTAATGTGTTCGGGAGTAGTATGCACCAGCCCAGTGTTGACTTTACACACTGTTTTGAAAAATGATTAATTAGGAAACTATCATCAATTCTAGAAAGAAGTATAGCAGTTTGTGGACTTTCTGGTTTGTCCCACTTCCGGTTAGGAGTTTGGAAGCTGTATGCTGACCATGTGTTTACTGTTTATTTTACATAATGTCTTAAAGAAAGATTAGGAAGGAAACTCCCATCACTGCTAGAAAGAACAATAGCAGTTAGTAGACTTTCTGGCTTGGGTCCCTTTCGTTTCGGAGGTTCGGATGTATTATTCACCGGCTCTGCTTTGAAATTACACACTATCTTAAAAAAAATTAAGAAAGAAAGTATCATCAATACTCGAAAGAACTATAGCATTTAGTGGACTTACTGTCTTGTAATCCACCCCGGTTGTGGGTTCGGGTGTAGTATACGCCAGTTCTGTGTTTACCTCTATGCAATACCCCCCCCCCAAAAAAAAAAACAGCATTGCATGATGTTAAAAGAACTCAGTCAGTCAGTTAGGTGCCATACGTGAAACACTCTTTCGAGACATGACTGACTGGACAGAAGACATATCCCGCAGTAGGTTGCCATTGCTTTACTGCGGTAGACTGGTTGCCGACCAAGGCTATAGAACCCAATCTGTCCTGTTATTTGACTCATAGCTAGAGTGAAAAGAAATGTATTATATTATTATGTAGTAATTAGTGGGGGATCGGTTTCCTATTGTTATGAAGTAATAAACTGATCCCCCACTTTATGACCAGTAGAAGCCTTAATCATTATTCCAACTATTATATTCAGTCGGTCAGTTGAGTGCCATACGTGATACACGTTTGGGCGATCTTGTCTCGAAAGAGACATGACTGACTGGGCAGAAGACATATCCCGCAGTAGGTTGCTATTGCTTTCTGCAGTAGACTGGTTGCCGACCAAGGCTATAGAACCCAATCTGTCCTGCTATTTAACCCATACCTGGAAGGAAGAGACGGATTAATACCTTTCCCAAGGGTACTTGCGCGTAAGTGAATATAATGGATTGCAACTGGAATTCGGCTCCTCGGTTTCTCGTTCCGAGCCGATATCCACTGTATCACAACGCACATCCAGCAGGAGTCAAACTTCATAAAAACAAAGTTTTATTATCAAAATATTTATGCTATTATTAAGATGAAAGATCAAAGTTTGCTGTGATTATTTTTTTTACATTTTTAATCCTTTTGAACTCGCTCGAAATTTCAATTAAAATTCCTTTTTTTTGTTTTCCGTCAGTGATTCACGCCATGTTTACGTAATGTTACTACTAAGGAAAACGTAATATTACGAAAGTCGTTTTTTGGTGTTGAAAAACACATTAATTTGAAAATTCTTGCAAAAATCAACTAGTTGTCTGATTTTAATGAAACTTTCAGGACTTATTCAGAAATGAATGAAATTATTTATGTAATTATTATTTTTAGAAAATTTTGATAAAAATATTTTTTACATGTTACCCCACCCCGCCAATTAATTGCATAAAACTTCTAGAAATACAATATCTATACTAACTTTTTTATTAGTTAAATGCAAGACTCATTGGGGAATGTAAATCATGTAATGTTTTTTTTTAATTATGAGACCCTTTTTTCTAAAATCTGGTCCGAATTATAAAATGCATTAAAATTACGCTATTTTTAATGTAGGTAAAGCTTTAATTGTTTTTTATAAATAATATAATTTTAGGATATCATATTCTAAAAAAAATTCGAGGAATAATGAATTTTTATAAGAATTGTTTCCATTTTCTTCTATATAATTAAAGTTTCAAATATCTTTTAAGTTTATTCCAATTACTCAGTGTCTTCGGTTATTAATTTATTAAATAAAGACTTTATTTAAATATCGAAAATTGAAAAGTTTAATGCAAATCATTTAGAATTAAGATTTTTAAAATAATTTCTAAAATTTTTATTTATGTTAAACTGCACATTTTCTTTTACTATAGAAACTTATCACTAAAAGGTCACATGTTTCAAGGATTGTTCCACTTATGAAATGCTAAATTAGGTTATGTCAATTTTTGGTTAACATATTTCCAGATGTGTAAAAACTGTTTAATAACAGGAGCTATCATAGCCTACTTGAAAGGTCAACGAGTCAGACCTTTGTGATTAAAAATACTTTTATTCTAAATTTTCAGACATAAACAAGTAATATTTATTTCAAATCAGATTAATTTAACTTTAAATTGGCTAATTTTCAAAAAATAAAGAGTGATAGATGTATATTTTATTTTTGCAAGATTTTTAAAATCGAGAATTAACTTTTGTTTACAAATGTGTCGATCACTCAAAAAATGACCGAAACGTTGAAAATATGATATATATATATATATATATATATATATATATATATATATATATATATATATATATATATGTTAGATTCCAGTTGCTGTGGCGTCCTCCCTTTAAAGAGTCTATGTTGGACTCTTCCGCCTACTATAAAATTAGTAGGAGAGAAGGTCTTGAAGGAATAGACAGATTTTTTGGCCCGGCTATATGGCCGGCAATACCCACTATAAAATGACCATGTGTCACATCCGGCCTTGCGTGGGAAGGCTAGTAAATACAGCAGTCGAATTGATTTCAGATGCGTCTCTGTCCTCGGACAGAGTGCGGCTTGGTTGTATGTCTGCCCAAGGACGGATATGCGGCTGAAGGAAATTGGACAGAAGAGTGCCAAACCCCAGGGGGCCATTCCCCCAGGCTTTACCTATCTTTCGGAGGGGGCTGAGTTTATTGCCCGGCGTCTCCCAAAAAGGAAGTGCCGTAGTGGGTTTGGGAATTTTTTATGGCGTTGCCGATGAACCTACCTAAAAACTGACCTTGTGTCAAATCTTTTGCATGGTGGATGCAAAAGTAAATACCAAGAGTCGAATTGTTTGAACGCTGGACAACCGACACACGCACTAGTCGTGTAATACTCTTCTGTTGTATTTACCGTTAAATATGCAATATTTCTATAACACAAATTTCTTAAACCTTCCACTTGGTCACAACAATATCTATTTGACATGAGACTCTAAAATAAATATGTATACCTGGACATACACATTTTGTACATGCACACATCTCTCTCACTCTCTCTCTCTCTCTGTTATATATATATATATATATATATATTAGGGGTTGTGAATTTTTGTAAAATAATTGTTCCCTGTATCATAATTTGATAAAAATTTGTTTAAAAATAATGAATAATGAAGGGTTAAATTTAATGTCACCCCCAACACAAAGTTTCTAAAATTGGATGTACGTAGTAAGTATACTAGTACTATAACTTTCTGGAGTGTTATAGCTCTTTCTGGAACCTTTTAGAATTGGTTTTTCTTTAGTTATGCTATTATTAGAAACTTTTAAATGCATTAAAATACATAAGTATTATATAATTACATCTAATAATCTTATCTCAACAATCAAGGTACACAATCCACAGTTTGTGGTATGTATAAACTTACAGTAAACTATCTGTTGTGGTGTCCTCTCTCTAAAGAGTCTATGTTGGACTCTTCTGCCTACTATAAGATTAGTAGGAGAGGAGGCCTTGGGGGAACAATTGAATTGATTGAACGCTGGACAACTGACACGCACTCTATTCATGTAATGCTCTTCTGTTGTATTTACTGTTAAATATACAATATTTCTATAACATATGTTTTGTTATTTCTTAAACCTTTCACTTGGTCACAACATCTTGGTGACGAAGGATTCGAAGAAACGAATTTCACGTGAAGTCATAAAATTTTTTTTTTGGCCAGTGTTATTAATATCAAAATTCAAATAAATGAAAAAAAAAAAAAAAATTAGAAACAATTATATATCTGATAAGTTGATCTTATAATTTATTTTGTATCCATGTATCTTTATTACTTAAAAAGACTTTCATGATGCGGTTGTAGTGGAAAAACCACTGAGATCAACGGTGTGTATTTGACACTTCACGGATAACTGAACCAGAACTAAATAAATAGACATCAACCTTCTTCAGATTAGAAATTTTGTAGCAGATAAGAAATTAATTAAAATCAATTCTCTTCTTCACTTTTACAAAAATTCACAACGACGTATAAAATCCTGGTTTTCCCAAATAGAAAAAGGATTGAACATCTGCTTAAAAACCAGATTTCGCAAGTAAGTGTTAAAATGATTGTTGACCAAAGGGAGCGACTTGTAAGACTTGAAAGGACTTAGCGATCCAGTGCGAAATTCAAAAGGACATATAACTGTCTTCGCAGCGTCAGAGAGTCAAACTTCAAGCGACACGGACATTGTCCTCTTTCTCTTTCTCCTTACCTATTTCAACAATTACTACTACGAACATTTTGCACGAACTCTTGATATCCTTAATTTTCTCATTGTTATTCCACCTTTTAATAAATTTCTATCTTAACATGAAAAATGTATATTTTATTCCTGCAGTGTTCCGCACAATTCCACATATTCCATCCTGCCGACAACCAGCTATTATCATCATCAGATAATTCTGATGATGATAATTCTGCATAAAACTTGTAAGCTGTAGGGAATTCGGTTATGTCTGACACAAGGCCGAATCAAAGAAACATTAACCAGCTCCCTACGCTACACACTCCTCTATGGAGATAGCAAGCACCTGCCTCGTCATATTCTGTAAACTTTCCTTGTCATCTTGAAATCTTGTTCCTTTCGAGTGGTATTTGACTTTTGAAAATGAAAAAGTAGCAGGGTATGAAAGCTAGAAAATATAGTGGCTTTCAAACATGGAAGTCAGAAGCTATCGTAATTGATAAAACCTCTGTAGTGTAATGAAACGACTGCACTCTAGATTACAATAAAAGAACTTCATCAGCGTCAGTCACAGAGGGATCCAGATGGGAGCCGCGAGACAAACATCTAAAATGTAACTTCAAGCGACTCGGACATTGTCCTCTTTCTCTTTCTCCTTATCTATTTCAACAATTACTACTACGAACATTTTGTACGAACTCTTGATATCCTTAACTTTCTAACTGAACATTAACTTCTACGAATTCTTGTTATTCCTCCTTTTAATAAATTTCTATTTTAACATTTAAAATGTATACTTTAATTCCACTTGTTACAGGTTAACGGAATTTGGCCCTGTGGTAGATAGTCCTCTATAAGTTATAAAATGATTATAAAATCAAGAAAAGCAAATTGAGTAGAAAATAACATTTATATATACACGTATCAATTAATGTTTTACAATTAAAGCAATACTTGAATATAGGTCCAACGGAGGTTAAAATGTTCATGACAAATAATAATGCTGAAAAAGATAATTAGTGCTTAGGAATGTGAGAAGCGTTGTAAGTGAGGAATGTCTTTGAAGTAGTCTCTCCTTAGGTCAGTAAGTCCTTTTGAGACAGAGAAGAAGTTATGAGAGGTGAAGAGAGGCGAACGTAGTAGCCGCTTGACTTAGGTCAAGGGGATAGGTTACACTCTTCTCCTCTGGTCCGCCTGAATGCTGGGGTCTTGTCTGTATCCGCTTTTTATATCTGCTTTTGGATCAAAAGCAGCTCATTTTGAGATTTCACACTTGTATTTGATTCTGGGCTTCCCATTGGCTGGTAAATAAAATTCGCGGAAGCTCGCGAAATGGACATTTGATATTTGATTAATTTTTATTTTTCAACCGGAACATCTGCGCGAACTCGCATGCGCAACGGCGACTTTTGTTCATTTGCTTTTTGGTCGGTATAGAGCAAACATCTGGTCCCTCGCTTTTGCTCGGTCGGTATCACCAACCCATAACAACCCTACTCCAGTATAACTTGCCACCAACAATACTCACCCCCAACCCACTTAGCGCGAGGGTAATTCAACTCCGACGTCAAATTCATAGCTTCAGATCGGTTTTGGCAACTATAGTGTACATATCTCTTAGATTAGTGGTTCCCAAACTTTTTTTCTGTCATTTCCCCTTACACCCAGTTCAACCATCCAGATTTTCCCCTTGATGTGTATGAGAGAAAGAGCAGTTAAAACACACTGAGACTATTTACTAATTTATTTTTCAAATGTACAAATATACTGATAAACTTATAGTTACAGAGTAAAGTGGATAGCCATAGAGAGTGGTTAGTGGTTCCCAAACTTTCTTCTGTCATTTCCCCTTACACCCAGTTCAAACATCCAGATTTCCCCCTTCATGTGTATGAGAGAAAGAGCAGTTAAAACACACTGAGACTATTTACTAATTTATTTTTCAAATGTACAAATATACTGATAAACTTATAGTTACAGAGTAAAGTGGATAGCCATAGAGAGTGGTTAGTGGTTCCCAAACTTTCTTCTGTCATTTCCCCCTACACCCAGTTCAACCATCCAGATTTCCCCCTTCATGTGTATGAGAGAAAGAGCAGTTAAAACACACTGAGACTATTTACTAATTTATTTTTCAAATGTACAAATATACTGATAAACTTATAGTTACAGAGTAAAGTGGATAGCCATAGAGAGTGGTTAGTGGTTCCCAAACTTTCTTCTGTCATTTCCCCCTACACCCAGTTCAACCATCCAGATTTCCCCCTTCATGTGTATGAGAGAAAGAGCAGTTAAAACACACTGAGACTATTTACTAATTTATTTTTCAAATGTACAAATATACTGATAAACTTATAGTTACAGAGTAAAGTGGATAGAGAGCAGTTAGTAACAACTAAGCATAGCAACAGAGAGCGGTTAGTAACAAATAAAAGGACTTTTGTTTGCTCTTCTACTTCAGAATTAAATTAGGGAGAAGGGTGATGCTGCTTCTTGTTCATAAGTGTATCAATATCAGGGTTAGTTTTGGCAAGCGCGCAACGTATGTCACATTCCACCTCCAGTCGGTTTCATGCTTTGGGCTTGATCGTGAGTAAAGTAGAAAATCCTGACTCACAAAGGTAGGTTGTAGAAAACAGAATGAGGATTTTCAATTATTTCCCCTCTGGTAGCTTCAAATTTCTCCCAGGGAGAAATTTCCCTCAGTTTGGGAATTGCTGTCTTAGATCGGTTTTGAGTCGTAGAGATTTTGAAAGTGTGGCTGTTTGGCGTAGTGATTTATTAATTAGAAAAGTCTAATTAGCCGATCGGTGTTTAATTTTCAAGATCAGACAAATAACCATACCGAAGCAGCAAAGAGAAGATGTAGGGGCGTTAGTTATGTCGAGTACAAGGCCACTTAAAAAAACATAGCTGACAATCCCCACATTTTAAAATATCAGAATGTTGAAAGAATGGTTGAAAGAATAAATGTGTTTTGTTTGTACATTAAAGTAAAAATTTTATTATCTAAACAGAAATAACGAATTTGTAAAAAGAAGTAAAATTGGATTTACTGAACAGAATAACATAAATGTGTAAGAAGAGAAATAAAACCTTCAAAGAGAAAATGTAAGTAGTTAAGTGTTCCACAGAAATTCAGAACTTATAGTTGATATTAGCAGAATGGGCATATGTAAAAAAAGTTTAATCATTCTACTTAACTAATAAAGTCTGTGTTCCTTTCCCTTTTCTGACTGGCGAGAGATGTAAAAACTTTTTATGAGGCAGTGGAAGATGCCTCGTTGTTGTTTTTCTTTGAGGATGTGTAAGTGGAAACGAGGAAAGGAAAATTGGAAGGAAAAGAAAAATGAATGCGTGACGCGCCCTTACGTCCGAGTCGGCAAATTGAAATTTCTTCCTTACATTGTGACAAGGTCCGTCAGATTACCGCTCCCATCTCGGACCGATTTGACCGGTCAAGTTGCGTGGTTAAGTAGTAAATTTTAGTCATGTGACTGGCTCCGAAAAGCATACCCATTTTCTAGGTGTGAAAAAAAAATGACCGGGGTCATAGATCAATTTGCTATTTCCTATTTCGTATCAAATCAGAATCTAGAATCTTAACTTTCACCATAACTTGTGAAATTTGCCTTGGTCTGGGTTTTTCCAAAATATTTTCTGTCGTTTTTATCCGATTTGCGGGTGTGCAATTTTACATTTTTCGTTTGAGTTAATTGTTAGATGCTATAGGATTTGTATCCTATAAATACTGCACATAGAGCTGGGGAGATTCATTACGGTGCTGCAAAAGTTATAAAGAATCCAATATGTAAATTTTCGAGAAATTAATTGGAGGTCACCCCACTCAATTGAAGAAGTTAATGAAAATTTTTTCAGATTGCTTCTTTTTTTCCGCAACGATCTCCAAGTGAATATTTAAGAGGAACTGCATACAATTTTTAATAAATTTCTAAATTTAAAAATAACGTTATGTATTAAAAAAAGACCCTTAATAAATTATTTTTAATTGTTTTTAAAAAGTCAGCTAAAATTCATAGTTTGCATGTCGTTGAATTGTCCTTACGCTGAGTAGGCTCGTGCTGAGATTTTTTTATGATCGTATCGCCTCAAGCAAGGCATTTTACTGCCACTGTTTTGCAAGGGGTTACATAGGAGAAAAGTTATGAGAAAGAGTTACAGGTTATAAGGGCTGTCAGAAAGTTGGTAAGAGAAGGATGAGAATACTGATGAGAGTAGAGTAGACGAAGAAATGAGCATGAGAGAGAGAATGCAGGTTAATGAGATAGGAGATGACTATTGACTTTACATTTAAATTCTTGAAGTTTGTAGCTGTCGTCCTGAAGTTTAGTTGTCACGGAAATGAGTTAAGTGTTGTTGAGTTGGCGGTGATGAGTCGTCCTGTGCCCGTTGCTAGCTACGTAATTTTTATGTGTTTTAAATTGTAAATAGAATCGCATAGTAGTTTAGAGTATTCTAGTAAAATAAAACAGTTAAATTATTATGAGTTACTGCCAAATTTATGTTGAAAGTTGAATACTTTGTCTAAGTATTAGGATCACCATAAAAAAGGGTTAAAAGTTACCTCCTCTGGAACATTCAAGGGAGTCCATTTCCCAGCTAATAGGTGCATGCTAAGAGACAAGGTGAAGGGACTTCTGGTAGAAGCTAGCAAACATGGCAGGCAGAATTTTGCCACGCTCTCTATAAACACCTCTTTGTTCAACATGCACAATTGTTCGCTGTACTCATGTTTCCACAATAATAAATTCCATAGTTATTTCCAATACTCGGCGTGTGTGTCATTTTTCCATTACCATTTTATTTTGTCATGTTCAAAACATATCACTAAGTTTTTTGGTTAACATTTTGCAAAAGAAACTAACTAAATTTATATTCCACAAATCACTTGTTGCAATCCCGTGCCAACAGTATAATGACTTTTGTCAGAGACAGAACTACAGTCAAAAATTTCAGGTTAAAGGTTAAATAGGCAATAGTGTACAGAAGGTTTGGTGAAAGAGGGTGCGACGGTACCGGGCATCCATATCTGGAGGGTGTCCAATCAAAGAGTGAAATAGAAATTTAATTTATATCTAATTTAAATAAAGTGTTTATTTCGCGTTTCATCTGTTTTTACACATTTTAAATGCTTTACTTTCTCACATTTCTTAGTACTAGGCTCTATAGTCCCCTCTCAGCCAGTTAAGTGCCATACATGATACACGCTTGGGCGATCATGTCTTGAAAAAGACATGACTGACTGGGTAGAAGATTATCCCGCAGTAGGTTGCCATTACTTTCTGCGTTAGACTGGTTGCCAGCCAAGTCTATAGAACCCAATCTGTTCTGTTATTTAACCCATAACTGGAGGGAAGAGATGGATTAATACATTTCCTAAAGGTATTTGCGCATAAGTGAATGTAAGGTATTCAACTAGAATTCGAACTTGGCTCTCCGATTTCTCGTTCCGAGTCGATATCAACTGCACCACTACGCACTTGCTCTGAACGTCACCACATTTCTACACGTCTTTGTAAGCAGAGCATTTAAATTACAAAGTTGTTGCGCAATATTATTGTAGGAGTTTTTTTCAGCATCAGATAATTCGAAAGAATAATTGAAAAATAATCTTATACTTATAGATTTTGGAATAATTTGAGAAAAAATTCGATAACAACACATCACACCTATGCATAAATTGGGGTGTGGAAACGATTTCTGCAAATACTCGTTGTTGCGCAGTATTGCTAACTAGTAGATAAAACACTCAACTACACAAGGACTTCAGTTAAGTGAACTCATAGTTGTTTATTTTGTATAATATATTATAGCCGCAAACAAAACAATTTGTTTGTAACGAATAATATTGTTTCAATTGTATTTTACATGACTGTATTATTATTTTTTTTTATAATCATATCGCCCCAAGCAAGGCATTTTACTGCCGCTGTTTATATATTGATTGTAATGTAGAATCGATCCCCCACTTTATATTCACATTATAATAGTATAGATTTTTTTTATATAATCATATCGCCTCAAGCAAGTCATTATACTGCCACTGTTGTGCAGGGGGGTTACGGAGAAAGGAGCATGAGAGAAAGGATGCAGGTTAATGAGATAGGAGATGACTATTGACTTTACATTTAAATTCTTGGAGATTGTAGCTGTCGGGGAAGCAAGTAAACGAAAGGAAATTCCACAGGTGGGAAATGCTAGAAAACAAAGCTGCTTATATTATAATATTCTTTAAAACTTGCAAGTTGTGTTCTGTTTTCTTCCTATACCGACTGCATCAGGCGTCACATTAACCATCATATGCAGCCTAAACCACCATAAAATAGAATAATTATATTTAGAGTACAAAAGGTTTAGTCGTTGCAGTTTTCCTAAGCACGCCCTCAGAATGGTAATTTTTTTTAATTGTAGCTAAGATGTGGTACAAGGCCGAAAGTGTGACGTGTTCAGTGATAATTAAATTCATTACTCAATCGTAAATTATCTGTCAAAACAAGCTTGGTAACCATTACATGACGTCAGAGTACTCAAACATGGACTCAGAATCTAGTTGTAATGATTGTCCAAATTTTCAAACTAAATGAAAGAGCTTTGTCTATTCAATTTTAGAAAGAGATTTTACCAGGTTTGTCACCATATGCGAAACTTCTGAATGAGAGATGGGCTGTAAATTTTTAAAGATTTATTCTTCAGAAGCAAGGTGACAACCCCCCCCAAAAAAACATAATGCGATACTGAGAGTGAACAAAAGGAGAAAACCTTATTGATTATTGAACAGAATACATGAAGACAGAAGATAGCAGTTGCCGTCGCAAGTAAATAACCCTCTGATCATCAATCTCCTACAAAGAATCAACTTCATCACCCAAAACAAAAACATTATTTTATGCTGGATTCCCAGCCACATTGGTCTCAGAGAAAACGAAAAAGTAGACATAGCAGCTAAAAGATCATTAAACATCAACATTAGGGATATGTAGAATCACTTCTATATGCATGCACATACTTATACATTAGTACCGCACTTGAAACCTCTTTTTCCCGCGCTTCATTCGGAAATATATAAGCTGATGTTCATACGTAAGTAGACCAGTTGGAATTTGTCTTTTGGAGCTAACAACCCGAATGCCGTTAGTTCCTTTCCAACTCACATACTGCACTAATTGCGTTTAGCAATTAGTTACACCAAAAATATCTCTCTCTCTCTCTTACAAGCATACTTCACTACATATATAGTTATATTCAACTAATGATTAGTACGAACATCATATTTCCTTTTTTTAGGAACTGTTCCAGTATGAACATTGATACATTTTCTTCAACATCCAAGAGAGAACTTTTTCCATTAAATCTTGCATGCACAAAATAATCAATCCTGTAACTATGTTTAATACATTGTTATTATTCTTGTTATATTGTTCTTTGAGTTATTTTTATTATTAATGTGGTGGATTGGACAACCAGTCGACTTTATAATGGTGACTCCACTTTCAAATTACTACTATGTCGTCCAGTCCTCAACAGATATAAAAGTACCCCACACAGATTACAAACCTATAATCAACAACTTTATTACTACCAAATGGCAAGAGTTGTGGAACTACTGCAAAAATAAAAAAACTCTACAAAATTAAATCTATCCTCAAAGAATGGATAGAAGTTAAAATTTTTAATAGGAAAATGTCAAGAAGAGAAGAAGTAATAATGACTAGACTTCAAATAGGCCAGACCGCTGTCACCCATTCACACATACTAAAAGGCACCAATTTGCATTCCATGTCAGGAGCTGTACACAATGAAACATATACTAACAAGCTGCATAAATCTTGAACAAATGCAATTAAGATACTATCAAGAAAACAATCTGAAAGACATCTTCAACAAAGCTGACCCGAATGACCTTTTAGAATTTCTAAAAGCAACAAAATTATATAACAAAATATAGTTATATGCTATAGAAGATAGCATATAACCATCACACATCAAATCACAACACCTCTACTTATATCTCAACAGCAATACTCACAAAAGACCAACAAGCAGTAAACAAAAACCAAACAAATTCTTCAGCATTAAATTACCCAAAAGGGTAGATATGACCTAAAAGGTAGATAGGCTGGTAAAACAAACAACTGAAATAAACAATAAACAGTTTCCGTTGTGCTCGACATTTTTGAAGATTGTAGGCGGTAGTGAAGCAAGAAATCAAAAACAATTAGAATATACCCGACAGTTACAGCTAAGCTAATTCAGCAGTAAAACGATGAAACTTATTTGTCAATTTAGTAATGCACTTAATTTCATTCAATCGAGGTACCAGAAAGTAGAGCTCATTATAGCAACTGTTATAAAAATATTTATGGAAAATACTAAATGAAGCTATGTGACGATGATGAGAAAGTAACTGGTGTCGAGATACCAGGTCAGGACCACTAACATTGCAGATCCTTCTCTGGATCTTGTCAAGAATCTTGAGATATATAGCTGGAGCACCAGACAAGATATGGTAGCAATATTTAATGATCGAACAAATGGTAGATTTATAAATGTGTAAAATGGGTTCTGACGATAAAAATTATCTGGCACAACACAGTGAACCAACTTTCCTAGAAGTAGACCTAGCAACTGATTCAACATAATGATTTTACTTCATATCAGTGGAAAGCGTGAGACCAAGAAGTTAGAATGAGTTGTTCTCCTGTAGGTTAGTATCAGCCATGCTGCTGGAAGGCAAAAATGGTTCTCTATTGGGATTAAAAGATAGTTTAATTTTGAAGACGTTAAAATTTACAAGCCATCCCTTGCCCCAGTTAACAACTTTGTTTGGCCCATTGAAATTGCTATTAAGACAGAATTAAATAGTTGTGTCATCAATATAAATATCTAGTTGATAATTTATGACATCGACAAAGTAGTCGATGAATATACGAAACTGCATAAATCTAAGAATAGATTCCTGGGGAACCCCGGCATTCATGTGAAATGATCTACAACCAGGGTCATTATACAAGACCTTCATTACACGATTTATTAAGAACGATTGGAGTAAGCCAAATATTGGACCAGAGACACTATAACACTTGTGCGAGTAAGGCCAGCATACAAGTGCCTGTTATCTAAAACTTGATAGATAAATTCAGTGTATTTTACTTCACTTGGCTTTGCCCAAAACGCCCGTTAAACGGCGCTATATAAGTTTATTATAAAAAGGCAAACATTCCGTTTCTTTTCACTTTTTCCTCTTACTTCCAGATGTAGTCAAACGTAGATAAAGAATGTTGACACCTGGACACATTCGTTTCCCCCAATCGATTTGACTACTAATCTCTCTCTCTCTCTCACTCTCTCTCTCTCACTCTCTCTCTCACTCTCTCTCTCTCGCACACACACACACACACACACACACACACACACACACAAAATACATTTCCATTACTACTTTTAACGTCTTTTCCTTTAATTTCAATTGTGTATATATGTAATGTGATCTACGGCTATAACGTGTTGAATACATGGGTTCCCGTCCGATCACTGAACTTAAGCAACATCAAGCCTGGTCAGTACTTAAATGGGTGACCATTTGGGAATACCAGGTGCTGTAAACGTAAAGGACCAAGAATGATCCACCGGTCCTTCAGGTTTGGGGGTTGGGTGCAGGGTTAACAACCTTGCCCCGTAAAAAACAGTTTGTTACAGAAACAGCAACAAAAAGTTGCTACCGTATGCACCATTGGGTGTGATGGATAAATGATGATGATGACATATGTAATGTATCAGATATTGAATTTTTCCACTGACCAATCGCTTACGCAAATCATGGACTTCATTACCAGTTTCCCTAGCAAAACCAAGCAACAGGCTTCTCTATTTGACTTATTTTTCATCACTTCTTCTCACTCACAACACTGCCATCTTTCTAACTCAGACCACTCTGTGGCAGATACTGGTATTTTGTTCCAGTCATCTATTAAACAGGAACCCCCTATTCATAAAACCTCTTTTTGTTATCAGAATGTGATTTTCTTCGCAAGGGACTTTGTACTAATATCTTTAACATCCCAATTGAAAATTGCGCCACTCAGGTTTCTTCTTGGATTAAAGCCTGTATAGACGCTTTCATCTGTTTCTGTTTTTTTTTCTTTTTCTTTTTTTTTAATCATTGCTGAATTGGTTCATCTCTTATCTCAGGGCCTTTTCTCAGACAATCAAAACGGCTTTCGCCAACAGCTGATGTACTTACGATATTTGTAGAAAGACTCAATAATGCTCGAAATAAAAATAGTGAAACCCGAACTATAGCATTAGACATCTCGAAAGCCTTCGACAGGGACTGGCATACTGGTTCTCTCCACAAGCTGACAAATTGTTTGAACTGAAACAGTCCTTCCTATCAAATCGTGAAATGAAGGTCACCCTGAACGGCCACTCGTCTAGATCTATTCGTACTAACGCAGGTTTTCTCAAGGGATCCATCCTTGGTCCTACTCTGTTTTTAATTTTCATTAATGACCTTCCCCATGGCATCATATCTCAACTTGGCATCTACACTGATCTACACCTGCCTTGATAGTAAGGCTGTTCAATCAGGCAAGGTAAAAAATGACAGCCAGTATCCAAAACGACATCAAATGCACCGTTAATTGGGGCAAAATATGATTTGTTGTTTTCAACACCCCCAAAATTAAACCCTGTAACCCCTTGCGTCTTAGTGGCTTTACTGCTTTACATGGGGTGATACAGATTAAAAAATTAAATGCAATGTCAATCGCTATCTACTGTCCTCCTGATTACTCTTTCCTCTTCCCACTCATTATTAATGTTTCTGTTCTTAATTCTTCCCGACCCTGAAACCCCTTGCGTCTTAGTGGCTTTACTGCTTTACATGGGGTGATACAGATTAAAAAATTAAATGCAATGTCAATCGCTATCTACTGTCCTCCTGATTACTCTTTCCTCTTCCCACTCATTATTAATGTTTCTGTTCTTAATTCTTCCCCACCCTGTAACCCCTTGCGTCTTAGTGGCTTTATTGCTTTACATGGGGTGATACCGATTTTTTACAAATATTTTTATTAATAAGATGCATTAATCGTTTTGTTTTTAAAATTCCATATCTCTTTTTTTTTATTATTTTACCCGGATTCACATGTGTCCGCTAAATATTGTTTGCGGGGCAACTATTACAGAAGCTGTAAATATTTACTAAAAACGTTCACACTTCACAACAAAAGAGCTAACCACCGCAACACAGTTATCTCTATCAGCCTATCATCGTTTGACCAGGAGAATATAAAGTCATCTCTTTATCCGACAGAAGTTCTTGCGAAGTGAGATTTTTAACTAATTCGCTGTTGATTAGAGTTTAGGGGTTATGGGAAATGCTTAATTTCCCCAACACTATATTTTTTAGGCACACAAATGAATGACGAAACTTGCTTTTAGAACAACAACAAAGAATGGTTTATTAAACAGTAAGCGTACAAGATTGGTAGTATGTAAGTGTCCATGGTGAAGCTAGCAGCAGATAGTATGTAAGTGTCCATGGTGAAGCTAGCAGCAGATAGTATGTAAGTGTCCATGGTGAAGCTAGCAGCAGCGTCTTCCGAGAAAGCATTCCATGGGGAATCAGTGGCAGCGATGTGAGAGAGGCGTCCGTTACTGCCGCGGGCTCATGGCTCTCTGCCTTTCCTCCGTTCTACAAAAACGGACTAGGAAAAATAGTTCTAGAGAGGAATCAATGCGCTCCGCCCGTTGATTGGTCAGTGAGTGACCGAATCTCCCGTCGGGGGCATTGATTCGCTAAAGGAAATAGATCTGTGGCTGCTACATCACCCCCTGCTTAGGCGGAAAGCCGACAGAGAAAAAGATAGCGGCCATAAAACAAAGAAGGGTACAATTTATATATAAACAGTTTTACAGAGCTTTTTGGGCCAATGTACTCGTCGACCACTGTGTGTGGTGGTGACATAGTTGTCTGTTGGCATCGTATTTTTTTCCACGGGTGTAAAGATAAGTTCATGTATGTAAGTAGGGGGAATATGTGGCTCTTGTGTGTTTGTGTTAAGAAAGGCTCTTTTCACCCTGTCAATAGATACAATTTCTTTTTTGCCACTAATGTCAAGGGTGAGAAGTTTGTCAGTGCGTGAAAGCACGCGGTAAGGGCCAGTGTAAGGTGGAGTGAGAGGGGCTTTGACAGCGTCCCTTCTTAGAAAAACGTGAGTCCATGAAGAAATATCTTTTGGGACTGATGATTTGATGGTCTGTTCCCTAGGGTGCATTGGTGGGAGATTACCAAAATAAGATTGCAGTCTGTTTATATAAAAGGCAGGATCTGTTCCTGTTAAATCTATAGGGTTCAACATCTGACCTGGTAATGATAGAGGTACTCCATAGACAAGTTCTGCTGGAGAGTATCCTAGGTCCTCTTTGATAGCTGCACGACAGCCAAGAAGGACAACAGGTACATATTTGCTCCATCGCTGTTGGTCAGGATAGGCACGTAATGCGGCCTTTAATTGGCGATGAAAGCGTTCTATCATCCCGTTAGAAGCAGGGTGATAGCTCGTAGTTCGAATTCGATTGATCCCTAACATTCTGGAAAGTTCCTGGAATAGGTGGGATTCAAATTGTCTGCCACGGTCAGTGGTAATTGTTGTAGGAACTCCGTAACGCGTTATCCAGCCTGATATAAGGGCTTGCGCTACGGATTCAGCTGAAATGTCCTTTAAGGGAATAGCTTCGCGCCACAGTGTAAAGCGATCTATACAGGTCAGGAGGTAAGTAAATCCCTGACTGACCGGCCATGGTCCAACCAGATCAATATGGATGTGGCTGAACCGAGCGTCTGGGGTGCTGAATGTTCCGAGGGGTGCACGGATATGTTTGTGCACCTTTGATTTTTGGCAGGATACGCAAGAACGTGTCCAGGCAGTGATATCACGCCTCATGTTTGGCCAGAAAAATCTAGCTGCAATCAGCTTCACTGTGGCTTTGGGTCCGGGGTGTGCCAATTGGTGTAGTGTGTCAAAAACAACCCTACGGTGTGTCATCGGAACAAAAGGTCGAGGTGCGTCTGTTGAGGTGTCACAGATGATCTGCGTATCTGCAGTAGGCACTGGTAAGTATGCGAACTTGCAAGTTGCAAATTCAGGTGACGATAGATCAAAGGTGTCCAGGTGTGGTTGGTCAAAGGCCATCTGTCGTAAGTCGATATTTGAAGGTGGGAACAGTGAATTAATGGGAAGGCGAGACAAGGCGTCTGCCGCAGCATTCTGTTCACCAGAGATATGTCGGATATCATTTGTAAATTGCGAAACAAAATCCAAGTGGCGAGTTTCGCGAGGAGAATATCTGTCCGGCTTTGAGCGCAGAGCGAAAGTAAGTGGACGGTGATCGGTGTAGATCACAAATTGTCGGCCCTCTAGTGAATGCTGAAAGTGCTTCACTGCGAGGTACATTGCCAGGAGTTCACGGCCAAACGTGCTGTAACGTTGTTCTGCCGGTTTCAGCTGTCTCGAAAAATAAGCAAGAGGTTGTAGCTGTTGTTGGTGTTGGTGTTGCAAAACTGCACCTACAACTGTGCCCGATGCATCAACGACCAATGAAAACTGGGAGTCGGGTACAGGATGTGCAAGTAGCGATGTTGTCGCTAATTTCTTCTTCACTTCGTTAAAGGCTTTTAGCTGTATGTCATTCAACGAAATCTGCTCATTTTTCTTTTTCCTGTTACGTAACATGTCAGACAGAGGAGACAGGAGCTCCGCACAGTGTGGGATGAAACGTCTGTAATAGTTAAGCAGACCGAGAAAGTGTCTCAGTTGGCGAAGTGAAGTGGGTGGTTGAAGGTCTTGTAGAGCATTCACTTTTTCAGGTAAGGGAGATATCCCTTCGGGGCTTATAATGTGTCCCAAGAAAGTTAGCGACGAAGCACCGAAAACACATTTACCAGGGTTAATCCTCACCTGGTACTTTTGAAACCGTTCGAACAGTAGGCGAAGTTGAGTAACATGTTCCTCAGGTGAGGCACTTGCTACGAGGATGTCATCTATATAATTATAGACGAAGTCCAAATCACGCACTACTTCGTCCATGAAGCGTTGGAAGGTACTAGCCGCGTTTCGCAAACCAAAAGGCATGGTTAAAAATTCAAACGCTCCAAATGGAGTAGTTACTGCAGTTTTGGGTATGTCGTCTGGGTTCACTGGTATCTGATGGTAAGCCTTAACGAGGTCTAGTTTGGAGAAGGTCTTACAACCATGCAGGGATGAAGCGAAGTCTTGTATATGTGGGATTGGGTAACGATCAGGTACCGTAATTGCATTTAGTCGTCGATAGTCCCCAGTCGGACGCCAATCTCCAGAACGCTTTGGAACCATATGCAAAGGGGAAGCCCATGGATTGGACGAAGGGCGTATAATTCCCAGCTGCAGCATATGGTTAAATTCTGCCTTCGCCGCCTTTAGTTTATCAGCAGGGAGGCGGCGAGGGCGTGAGAACACCGGAGCGCCTGTGGTCTCGATGTGGTGTTTTGTAGAGTGAGTTGATTTGCTCACAACGAAATTTAAGTTAGTTAACTTTGGGTAAGAGCGTAGTAATGTTTGGTATGGGTCGTCAGTGGCGGCAATGAAAAATACCGGGCTGATAGGTGAGATATTTGCCTTAAAACCCATGACAGAAAGTTCCGTATTGCCGTCAATAAGTCGTCGCTTGAGCATATCCACTAAAAGGTTGAAGTGGTGCAGAAAGTCCGAGCCTAGAATGGGGTATGGTAAATCAGCTACAGTAAAAATCCATGTAAAGTCTCTCCGTAATTCCAAGTCCAGAGAACGAGAAATTTGACCGTACGTGGGAATAGGTGACTGATTTACCGCTTGCAGTGTGATGGGCGACAGTGGCGGCTTCTCAGTGAGGAGTTTCAGTGGCCAGATACTGCAAACTGCTCCTGTGTCAACCAAACAACGTGCTTGGGATTTGGAGTCAGTGATAAAATAGGCACGGTTGTTACATAGATCTTGTGGAGAGTGTGCCGTGCTCAGCTCTCCAGATTTAAGTTTCCCTGGTTTGAAAAGGAGCAGGGCATTTTGCACCTCCGAGCCTTAGCGCCAAAACAACTGTGATAATAGCATAGTCCTGGCTTGCTTGAATGGCGGCGGTGGTGTGGGGATGGCGAACGACTTTTATGTCGACGTCTAGGCTGTTGTGGATTAAGTACGGTTAATTTGCTTACTTCATTGGTAAGCTGCACTAAAGCTTTGAGTATCGCCACTTGTGTGGCACCTTCGCTTGTGTTCCCAGCAGCAGAGAGGGTAGAGACTTCAGCCTTTGGCTGAGGAATGGACGCGGTAATAGGCCCCTTGGTGAATTCCATCACTTTATCTGCAGAGGACGCTATTACGTCTACAGAGCTTTTCTCTACCATGGGTGCCAGAATTGCCTTTACTTGAGGGGGCAATCTTAAGAAGAAAAGTTGCTTTATAAAGGCACTATCAGCAGGGACATCTTCTGCCAGGTCTCTCATTCTGCGGAGCAATTCGCTTGGCATGCGGTCTCCCAACAGCTCGTCATTAACTAAAGTTTGGAACCGCTTTTCCGCTGATAGCGACGTCCGGAGCAGAACTTCCCGCTTAATACTGTCATAAGTAGCATTAAGGGGGGTGTTAGTTATCAAATCTTTGACAACTGGTGTCAATGACGCGGGAAATGCACTAAATAAAATAGGCAATTGCCGCTCCTCCACGACGTTGTTCGCTATAAAATATGACTCGAGTTGGGCAAACCAAACTCGAACGTCGCCAGCGAAAGCAGGTAAAGTAGTCGCCATTTTCTTTTTAATATATAGCGTGACGACAGACCACCAAAAAAAAATATATCAAAGAAACACGTCTCAATGAGAAAGAAACGAGAGGGAAAACCTTTCAAAAGACACAAGAAAATGGTGATATTCGTGTTAAACGAGAGAAAGGTGCTGCTTTAAGGTTCCTTAGTAAGGGAGATAACTGTCAGTTTCAAAGCCTGTCTTAAAAACAAAAGTTGGAATTAAAGATGGCGTCGCCCAATCACCATTTAGGCGGGAAAGTTAAATGTTAAGGAAGGAGGCGCTCTATTAGCTTTAACTTTCGAAAAAATAAAATGTAAAAGTGTATTACTCACTTGTATTTTTTTTTGTTTTTTTTTGTGTTATTGCAATAAAAATATATTTTTTGTACCACGTGGTCAGTTGAACAGAGCAGAGTAGTAAGTTTCTTCTTTTTTTTTTTTTCTTTTGAACTTTCTTTGAACAAAATGTAATGTTCGTTATGCTTGCTTGAGTTGGTGTTTTTCTTGTGTACGGGCTGAAAAGAAGATACTTCCTCGTCGGAAAGTTTTTGGGGTTTTTGTTGTGAAGGCACGTGTTCAAAAAAAATGTTATTTGAGTAAAGGGAGAATCTTTTATCTTCCCACTTGACCACTTGGGAATGGGCGCCGATATGTCTAGCAAAACGAAAGATGATATCTCTGTTTAGAAAGATTGTTTTACTGAGGGCAAAAATTTTTGCCCATTTCTTCTCACCCCACGAATGAATTTAACGCACACGTGTGTCACAAACAAAATTCGTGGGTGGTTGTATTTTTTTTTATTTTTTTAGGTTCTTTGAGTCAGGAAGCTTTTTCTCTCTCTCCTTTTAACTTTGCTTGTACTGTTGTCCGAAAGTGGAGGACGAGTTTCGTGTTGTTATTTTTTTTAAAAATTTGTTTCGCAATCCTAAGGTGCCATTCGGGGTCACCATTTTTTATAAGGGTTAAGGGAAATGCTTAATTTCCCCAACACTATATTTTTTAGGCACACAAATGAATGACGAAACTTGCTTTTAGAACAACAACAAAGAATGGTTTATTATACAGTAAGCGTACAAGATTGGTAGTATGTAAGTGTCCATGGTGAAGCTAGCAGCAGATAGTATGTCAGTGTCCATGGTGAAGCTAGCAGCAGATAGTATGTAAGTGTCCATGGTGAAGCTAGCAGCAGATAGTATGTCAGTGTCCATGGTGAAGCTAGCAGCAGATAGTATGTAAGTGTCCATGGTAAAGCGAGCAGCAGCGTCTTCCGAGAAAGCATTCCATGGGGAATCAGTGGCAGCGATGTGAGAGAGGCGTCCGTTACTGCCGCGGGCTCATGGCTCTCTGCCTTTCCTCCGTTCTACAAAAACGGACTAGGAAAAATAGTTCTAGAGAGGAATCAATGCGCTCCGCCCGTTGATTGGTCAGTGTGTGACCGAATCTCCCGTCGGGGGCATTGATTCGCTAAAGGAAATAGATCTGTGGCTGCTACAAGAGCCTCCATTCAGTCAGTTAAGTGCCATACGTGATACCCACTTTGGGCGATCATGTTACGAAAGAGACATGACTGCCTGTGCAGTAGATTATCCCGCAGTAGGTTGCCATTACTTTCTGCGGTAGACTGGTTGCCAGCCAAAGCTATAAAACCCAATCTTTTCTGTTATTTAACCCATAACTGGAGGGAAGAGACGGATTAATACATTTCCCATGGGTATTTGTGCGTAAGTGAATGCAAGGAATTCAAGTGGAATTTGAACTCGTCATCCTGATTTCTCGTTCCGAGTCGATATCCACTGCACCACAAAGCACATTATTTTGCCAAAAAAGAGTTAAAAGACTAATAAGACAATAATACAAGGAATCGGAATCTTCACCAGAATTCTTATAGACAGGAACTACAGAAGACCACATTTCCTTTGGAAAATTGCAGGGATGTCTTGAAGACCACATGCCTTATGGGGATCTAGTTTGTAGATTATATCAGAAATGGATTGTAGAGATTCCGTACCTGGTGGAAAATCAGGTAAAGATACACCTCATTTGTTGAAAGTGGATTGGTTGAATTTTAAACTTAATTTTAGGTTACTGTGACTGGTTCCCAAAGTGAAAAAAAAAAAAAAAAAAAAAAAAAGAAACAGTTTAATTTTTTATGAATTAATGTTATGGTGCCCTACCTACGGGAATGGACTCTTCCTCTGTTATTAAATAAAATAACCTGAATGACTTCTGGAGACGCAGCTGTGATGCAGTCAAGTGACAGTCTAGACGCAGCTATACCGTTTGGACTTACACTTTTATTTACTGATTACTAACACTTATTATTGTCTATTGAACAGGTTAAGAGGCTGATCCCTTTTTCCCTGTTTAGGATGTGGTTTCCGGCTTTCTCTTTTCTAATCTTCTCACTTTGTGTTTTTTTTTTTTTTCAATTGGAGTAGATAGATCCATCTATCGCCCGGTTCACACTCCACCCACGTCTATTGAACAGGTTAAGAGGCTGATCCCTTTTTCCCTGTTTAGGATGTGGTTTCCTTCTCTTTTCTAATCTTCTCACTTTGTTTTTTTTTTTCAATTGGAGTAGATAGATCCATCTATCGCTCGGTTCACACGCCACCCACATCTATTGAACAGGTTAAGAGGCTCATCCCTTGTTCCCTGTTTAGGATGTGGTTTCCGGCTTTCTCTTTTCCAATCTTTTCACTATTACGTAGCCCCCTGCACATCAGTGGCGTTACCGCCTTGCTCGGGGTGATACGATTAATATATATATATATATATATATATATATATATATATATATATATATATATATATATATTGTTCTGTTATTTTGTTTGAACCTACCTTCTTGTTTTCGTCTTTTATTTCCAGGCCCAAACAGGCCACAACAACTTGGCGACGATATTTCGCTACAACATTTACCACAAAAATTTATTTTTCCTTGAACAATATGTACGGTAGAAAGTAAAATAATACCTACTAGTGGAAATGCATTAGATGAAATGATCTTATAAGAATTAATACACTACAATTATTTCATATAATTTTGATGGGGTTGGAAGCAAATCCTAGTTAACAAAATGATTGTTGGTTGGTTTGTTTTATGGCATATCAACCTCGGCAGGTCATTTAATGCCAACTAAATTTTTATTTATTTATTTATTGCTGCTAATACCTTTTCTTTCTACAATTTATTGCTGTTTTTATATAAGTTTTGTGTCTAGTAATATTTTTTTTCTTTTCAAGTATGAAGATTCATTAGGATTTGTTTTTAAGGGCATAGTCTCCAAGTCCTACCCTGTTATTTAACCCATAACTGGAGGGAAGGGATGGATTAATACCTTTCCCAATGGTACCAGTGCTTAAGTGAATGCAGGGTATTATACTGGAATACGAACTCGGCTCACCGATTTCTCTTTCCGAGCCGATATTCACTGCACCACAATGTACATCCGTCACTAAACGCTTACAGCACCTGGTATTTCCAAGGGGTCATCCATCTAAGCACTGACCAGGCTCAAAGTTGCTTAACTTCGGCGATTGAGCGAGAACCGGTGTATTCAAGGTGATAGGCCGTAAGCATGCACATCCGTCACTATACGCTTACAGCACCTGGTATTCCCAAGCGGTCACCCATCTAAGTACTGACCAGGCTCAAAGTTGCTTAACTTCGGCGATCGAGCGAGAACCGGTGTATTCAAGGTGATAGGCCGTAAGCATGCACATCCGTCACTATACGCTTACAGCACCTGGTATTCCCAAGCGGTCACCCATCTAAGTACTGACCAGGCTCAAAGTTGCTTAACTTCGGCGATCGAGCGAGAACCGGTGTATTCAAGGTGATAGGCCGTAAGCATGCACATCCGTCACTATACGCTTACAGCACCTGGTATTCCCAAGCGGTCACCCATCTAAGTACTGACCAGGCTCAAAGTTGCTTAACTTCGGCGATCGAGCGAGAACCGGTGTATTCAAGGTGATAGGCCGTAAGCATGCACATCCGTCACTATACGCTTACAGCACCTGGTATTCCCAAGCGGTCACCCATCTAAGTACTGACCAGGCTCAAAGTTGCTTAACTTCGGCGATTGAGCGAGAACCGGTGTATTCAAGGTGATAGGCCGTAAGCATGCACATCCGTCACTATACGCTTACAGCACCTGGTATTCCCAAGCGGTCACCCATCTAAGTACTGACCAGGCTCAAAGTTGCTTAACTTCGGCTCAACGTAACAAAATGAGATTACGACAACGTTTCTGCATCATTATATATAGTTTCCAACCCCGCCTTTTTTTTTTTACTTTTGATTTAAAGTCACTTATCTTCCAACCAAAATATAACATATCTGCAACCCTACAAGAAAATCGTTACGTGTTGGGGTGATTTTCTAGGATGTGTAGGAGGGCCTCTCTCTTGGCGATACCAAGAAAATCTGCTTGAAAGTTTCTTAAAAAATTTGTCTAGTTTTTGGATAACATAGTATATGGCTTTTTGTACAGGGTGTTATGGGTAAATTTAGACAGTTTATCCAACTAATCCTGTATGTACCCTGTAGTACCATGTATGTACACTGTATGTACGCTGTATGTATCATGTGGTACCCTGTATTTATCATGTAGTATCCTGCATGTACCCTGAATGTACTACGTATCATTTAAGTATTTTCTCATTAGTTCAACTAGAGAGGGAGCAAAACTAACGTCGATAAAAATAGAAAATTATCGATTATGTAGTTACATTTAAATTAATATTCTTTCTGTAATATCATCTTCATTGATTGATTTTTTATGGTTTATTAATCTTTTGCCATGTATTAAGATCCAGAAGATATTTTAGATTGCAAGATTTTTTGAAAATAATATTGGTTTTACTGATACAAGTTAATTAACCCATAGCCGAAGGGAGAAGAAGTGGAATCATACCTTTCTCAAGGGTATTTGCGCACAAGTGAATATAACGAGCCCGACTGGAATTGGAACTCGACTCTCAAATTTTCACTCCCGAATCGTAACACTATCCGCACATCCAAGCTTACAGCACCTGATATAACCAGACTCAATATCATCTTCAATAATTATACTTTTATATTCGTCATGGCAAAATTATTTGGAGAATTAAGGTCTTAACAAACATAAAGGTTCATTAAACAATTAATTTTTTTTCTAGGTTCACATGTTCTTGGCAGGTGAAATCGATATAGGATTTTTAGTTCTAAAACTGGTTTTCAAACTTTTTTCTGTCATTTCCCCCTACACTCAGTTCAACCATCCAAATTTCCCTCTTCATGTGTATGAGAGAAAGAGCAGTTAAAACACACTGAGACTATTTACTAATTTATTTTTCAAATGTACAAATATACTGATAAACTTATAGTTACAGAGTAAATGGATAGCCATAGAGAGTGGTTAGTGGTTCCCAAACTTTCTTCTGTCATTTCCCCCTACACCCAGTTCAACCATCCAGATTTCCCCCTTCATGTGTATGAGAGAAAGAGCCGTTAAAACACCCTGAGACTATTTACTAATTTATTTTTCAAATGTACAAATATACTGATAAACTTATAGTTACAGAGTAAAGTGGATAGCCATAGAGAGTGGTTAGTGGTTCCCAAACTTTTTTCTGTCATTTCCCCCTACACTCAGTTCAACCATCCAGATTTCCCCCTTCATGTGTATGAGAGAAAGAGCCGTTAAAACACCCTGAGACTATTTACTAATTTATTTTTCAAATGTACAAATATACTGATAGTTACATAGTAAAGTGGATAGAGAGCAGTTAGTAACAACTAAGCATAACCATAGAGAGCGGTTAGTGGTTCCCAAACATTTTTCTGTAATTTCCCCCTACACCAAGTTCAACCATCCAGGTTTCCCCCTTCATGTGTATGAGAGAAAGAGCAGTTAAAACACCCTGAGACTATTTACTAATTTATTTTTCAAATGTACAAATATACTGATAAACTTATAGTTACAGAGTAAATGGATAGCCATAGAGAGTGGTTAGTGGTTCCCAAACTTTCTTCTGTCATTTCCCCCTACACCCAGTTCAACCATCCAGATTTCCCCCTTCATGTGTATGAGAGAAAGAGCCGTTAAAACACCCTGAGACTATTTACTAATTTATTTTTCAAATGTACAAATATCCTGATAAACTTATAGTTACAGAGTAAAGTGGATAGAGAGCAGTTAGTAACAACTAAGCATAGTTATAGAGAGCGGTTAGTAACAAATAATAAGACTTTTGTTTGCAACAGGCTCTCTGTCTGTCTGTCTGTCTGTCTGTCTGTCTGTCTGTCTGTATCAGACATGAGAAAATCCATATGAGATTTGTTTATTTCGTAGTGTGACACAGAGATCCGAAGGCGAATTGGCATGGCGAAGAAAGCATTCCAGAAGTTGAGTAAAGTATTAAGAAACAGGAAAAGTTCGCTAGAAACAAAGAAGAGAGTACTGGATTGCTATGTGATATCAGTTCTTCAATATGGTAGTGAATGCTGGACAATATCATCAAAGATGAAGGAAAAACTTGAAGCAATTGAAATGTGGTTCTATAAAAGGATGCTGCGAATATCATGGATTGCGCTTGTGAGCAATGATGAGGTTTAGGAAAGGATGGAAACGAAAAGGAAATTAATACTGAGCATCAGGAAGAGACAGCTAAAGTTCCTGGGACGTGCAATAAGGAAGGAGAGCTTGGAGAACCTGACACTAACAGGGCCAGATAGAGAGAAAAAAGAGACTGAGGAAAGCAGCAGACAACATATTTGAAGGATCTGATCAGGTGGATGACGAAACGAGGGTTGCGTGGCGTAACAGGAGAAAGCGTGCTAAGAGCCACCAGGGATAGGGAGATGTGGAAAGCCATGATCGCCTACGTCCTGAAAGGACAGGGCACATAAAAGAAGAAGTGTAATTATTTCTCCACTGGTAGCATCAAATTCGCCCCCAGGGAAAATTTCGCCCAATTTGGGAATCGCTGATCTTAAAACAATATCATTCACTAGAGAAGTTGGTTATACAAAAAATAATATCATCAGTGTCAGTAAGAAAAATTATTTTATTTACTCTTATTTAAACGACTTCCAATCTAATGTAAGTGTAATCAATTTGGAGTTTGTTTACTTGGTTCTTGATCCGTCTGTACCAAGTTTCTCACTTAGTTTGTAGATATAAAAAAAATATATCTCAGTTCGGCATATTCTGTTCCGGATGATGATATTCTTTTGAGCAATATTTGTTATTGTTTTTCAATGAAGGTTATGAAATTTCTGTTCAGTAAAGAAAGACATTATTTGATTTTTGCGAAAATTTCCAAATTAATGTGTTTTTAACCTAAAAAAAGTGGCAAATGCAAAAAATTGGCGTCTATTGTAAAACAGTAGTAAACGTTTCTTAGCCGCTAAAATCAATCAAAACAAAACTTCTGCCAAAATTTCGAAAATGTTAGAAAGGATTAAAAAATTTTAAAAAATAATTAAAAACTACTTTGAACTTTCCTCTTAATAATAATATAAACATTTTGAGGAAAAAAGTTTGTTTTATTAAGTTTGGAACTTTTTTTATTCATACTATCTGCTTTTGTTATCGATCCGAGTGGAGGTACCTAGCATATCTGCAGTTTGTCTAAGTGTAGGGATTTGTGAAGTAATAACATGTGCCTTAGAAAGGTCATGTATGCAGAAATTTATAGCGTGTTATTTCTTAACTGGCATTAAATACAATTTGTTATCGATAACATTTCTTGAAATTCTTATAAACATGTGTATGATAACACGAAAGAGCAAATGAAACAAATACTACAGGGGAAGCGAAAGGCAAAGAAGACATGAATTGACCTCCACTCATTCGCCCTCCCGCAAAACAGAATAGCAAGCTGTCAAAACTTAATAAAAACAAAGTTTTATCATCAAAATGTTTATATTATTAAAAGGAAAGATCAAAGTTTGATGTCATTATTTTTCAATCCTTTCTAACACGTTCGAAATTTCAGTTAAAAATTTCTTTCTTTGTTTTCCGTCAGCGGTTCACACCATGTTTACGTAATGTTATTACTAAGGAAAACGTAATATTACGCAATTCGTTTTTTTGGTGTTGAAAAACACATTAATTTGAAAATTCTTGTAAAAATCAACTAATCGTCTGATTTTAATGAAGCTTTCAGAACTTAGTCCCAAATGAATGAAATTATTTATGCAATTATTATTTTTAGAAAATCTTGGTAAAAATATATTTTTTTACATCTGTTACCCACCTCTAATTAATTGCATGCCATAAACTTCTAGAAATACATTGTCTATATTATATCAACTTTTTTATTAGTTAAATGCAGAACTCTTAGAGAAATGTAAATCACGTATTTTTTTTTAATTACGACACCATTTTTCCGAAAATCTGCTCCGAATAGTAAAATTAAAAATGCATTAAACTACGGTATTTTTTATTTAGATAAACTTTTCATTAGTTTTATAATTAATATAATTTTTGAATATCATATTATGTCTCAGTTGTTTTTGAGTGGCTTCCATAAAAGAAATTGTAGTGGCTTCTGGTCTCATTATTTTACATGTTTTTTCTTTGGCGAAAACGTCCGTATTTGGATTATTTGGTTTTATTTCATGTTTATTTTAGGGAGGCTTGGAGATTCTGACACACACAGTGCGGAGAGAGGAAACGGGAGATAGGGGCAAACAGCTCGTGATATTCTTGATGGGCTTAAACAAATGGATGAGAGGGCAAGGTTTGGTAGAAATAACAGGAAAATTTTAAGCGCAACAAGGGATAAGAAAATGTGCAGGACCATAATCGCATACGTCCTGAAGGTTCACACCAAAAAAAAAAAAAGAAAAAAAGATACTCAGAATTAGAAAACCACATGTAAAATTTCTTGGGCTCAATAAGGAAGGAGGATTGAGACTGGGGAATGCAACGAGCAGCCTACTTCTCCAGCCTGGACTAACCCATGGCGAAACTGGGGGAGAAGTTTGGCAAAGAGAGACACACTGCTGACGGCTACAAGAAATATAAAGTTGTGGAGAGCCATTATCGTCCGTGTGCTGAAGAAACGTGGTACATTGAGGAAGAAAAACTATAAGAAAATTATAGGAAAATTATAGAAAACATGGCACATTAAAGAAGAAAAATTATAGAAACTTATAGAAAAAAAATCGTGGTATATTGAAGAATAAAAATTATAGGAAACTCATAGAACCAATGGTTGTCTTTCGCATGAACATTTATGTTCATATAATATTGCTTATATTGAATTGATATGTTTTCGTTCAATGTCAGTAAGTAGCGAATCCTCAGTGTTACTTCTTTGTCGAAATAAGTTATTTTTCTTAATTATGTAGTAAGTGTGACCCGGTTGATTGAAATGGACTGCTATTGGGAAATATTGGTTGCTCTGTCGTATGCTAAGTTTGTGAATATTGAAATGAAATCTAAAGCTATTACCAGATTCACCAATATATCCACTATCTGGACATATTGAATAGAGGAATCCCTTGATTAAAGCACATTTGATTAATGCGTTTTCGATGAGTGTGTTAAAATTTTATATACCAAAATTCGATTACTGCATGCATAATACTTAATTATTGCAAGAAAATATTCTTCCATTTACCATATTAACTGAAAATTGATTTTGTTATAGTTACCAATTAATTAAAAATTTTCTAAAATCTAAAAATTGAAAATGAATAACTATTTTGTTTGTCAAGTATTACATTGTTTAAATAATTTTTTAAAAATCAAATCACCCCGAGAAAGGCGGTAACGCCAAAGATGTGCAGGGGGCTACATAGGAGTGAAAAGATTGGAAAAGAGAAAACCGGAAACCGCATCCTAACAGGAAACAAGGGATGAGCCTCTTCACCTGTTCAATAGATGTGGGTGGAGTGTGAACCGGGCGATAGTTTAGTCTATCTACTCCAATTGAAAAAAAAAAGTGAGAAGATTGGAAAAGAGAAAACCGTAAACCGCATCCTAAACAGGAAACAAGGGATGAGCCTCTTCACCTGTTCAACAGACGTGGGTGGAGTGTGAACCGGGCGATACAGTAGTGTTAAAAAATAGTGGATAGTTATTAATATAAGCCAATAACAAAAATACATATTTGAATATTTATCTCTATGAAAAGTTTTTGAATATTTTGATCTTTTTTCGTGTTTATTTTTAAAGTCTTAAAAGGAAATTTATGATTTTTTGCTAAGAAAAAAAAAATGAGAGATTTATTTAGATATAGATACTTATATTTATTAAAAAATACCAAAATATAAAAGATGTATGCATTATTGAAAGATTATAAATAAAATTTTCATGTGAAAATACTAATGGTGTCTGAAAAATTTGAAGGGGCAATTTCTCAGCACCAACAATTATATGAAGAACAGAAGAATACCATGCAGAAAACCACTCTAAAAAGTTTTTCATTAAAAAATTTGAACAGGTGGAGAGGCTCATCCTTTGTTCCATGTTTAGGATGTGGTTTCCGGTTTTCTCTTTCCAATCTTTTATTCTTTTCCATTCTTTTACTCTTTTTTTTTCTCAATCGGAGTAGATAGACTAAACTATCGCCCGGTTCACACTCCACTCACGTCTATTGAACAGGTTAAGAGGCTCATCCCTTGTTCCCTGTTTAGGATGTGGTTTCCGGTTTTCCCTTTTCCAATCTTCTCACTTTTTTTTCAATTGGAGTAGATAGATTAAACTATCGCCCGGTTCACACTCCACCCACGTCTATTGAACAGGTGAAGAGTCTCATCCCTTGTTCCCTGTTTAGGATGTGGTTTCCGGTTTTCTCTTTTCCAATCTTTTACTCTTTTCCATTCTTTTACTCTTTTTTTCTCAATCGGAGTAGATAGACTAAACTATCGCCCGGTTCACACTCCACCCACGTCTATTGAACAGGTTAAGAGGCTCATCCCTTGTTCCCTGTTTAGGATGTGGTTTCCGGTTTTCTCTTTCCAATCTTTTATTCTTTTCCATTCTTTTACTCTTTTTTTTTCTCAATCGGAGTAGATAGACTAAACTATCGCCCGGTTCACACTCCACCCACGTCTATTGAACAGGTTAAGAGGCTCATCCCTTGTTCCCTGTTTAGGATGTGGTTTCCGGTTTTCCCTTTTCCAATCTTCTCACTTTTTTTTCAATTGGAGTAGATAGATTAAACTATCGCCCGGTTCACACTCCACCCACGTCTATTGAACAGGTGAAGAGTCTCATCCCTTGTTCCCTGTTTAGGATGTGGTTTCCGGTTTTCTCTTTTCCAATCTTTTACTCTTTTCCATTCTTTTACTCTTTTTTTCTCAATCGGAGTAGATAGACTAAACTATCGCCTGGTTCACACTCCACCCACGTCTATTGAACAGGTTAAGAGGCTCATCCCTTGTTCCATGTTTAGGATGTGGTTTCCGGTTTTCTCTTTTCCAATCTTACTCTTACGTAGTCCCCTGCGCATCAGTGGCGTTACCGCCTTGCTTGTTGTGATATGATTAAAAAAAAAATTCTTTAGCATACTCTTGACTCCATTGTCAGATGTTGGCGGTAGGTAATTTATCGTATTTGCCATCTGATCATACAGCGTCGTCTTTATTTTTCCGAACGAAAAACTTCCCCACACAGTTGATTTTCTTTTTATCATGTTAGGGCCAATGAGAATGCAACGGAAAACTATAAAATTTATCGCACTATAAAAGCTATTGTGAAATAGAGAGAAAATTTTGTTAGTGTTGCTTTGGAATAAATCAGGAATTGTTTATGTATACTGAACGGGAAATATCACCTGACTTAACACTAACAGCGTTCCTTTGGCCTGTAATGAATAAGATTTATAACCTTCAACTTTCAGGAGTCGACGAGATTAAGGAATGAAGTGACAAGGTGCTGATCTAATGTATCGGGAAGGTGAGAATTGATATGTTGCTATCTGTTTCACTGAAACAGACAACACTCGGCAAGCAAAAAGCTGACTGACTGCAGTTACAACGAAATTTATTAAGGAAAACAACAAAGAAATGTTTCACAGAACACGGAAACTAGAAACATTAAAATCGATTTTTGGCAAATCATTTTCGATTTTAATGATCATTATATGAATACTGTCTTTAACAGATTTTATAAAATCATTTTCGGTTGTAATGATTATCATATGAATACTGTCGTTAACAGATTTTATAAAATTGGTTTCGTTTTAATGATGAATATATGAATACTGTCTTAAACTGATTTTATAATATCGGTTTCGGTTTTAATGATCATCATATGAATACTGTCGTTAACTGATTTTATAAAATCGGTTTCGTTTTAATGATGAATATATGAATACTGTCTTTAACTGATTTTATAATATCGGTTTCGGTTTTAATGATCATCATATGAATACTGTCGTTAACTGATTTTATAAAATCGGTTTCGTTTTAATGATGAATATATGAATACTGTCTTTAACTGATTTTATAATATCGGTTTCGGTTTTAATGATCATCATATGAATACTGTCTTTAACTGATTTTATAAAATCGGTTTCATTTTAATGATCAATATAAGCATACTGTCTTAACTGATCTTATAAAATCATTTTCCTTTTTAATGATCATCATATGAATATTGTCTTTAATTGTTTGTATAAAATCGGTTTCATTTTAATGATCAATATAAGAATACTGCCTTTAACTGATTTTATAAAATCGGTTTCGTTTTAATGATGAATATATGAATACTGCCTTTAACTGATTTTATAAAATCGGTTTCGGTTTTAATGATCATCATATGAATACTGTCTTTAACTGATTTTATAAAATCGGTTTCGGTTTTAATGATCAATATATGAATACTGTCTTTAACTGATTTTATAAAATCGGTTTCGTTTTAATGATGAATATATGAATACTGTCTTTAACTGATTTTATAAAATCCGTTTCGGTTTTAATGATCATCATATGAATACTGTCTTTAACTGATTTTATAGAATCGGTTTCGGTTTTAATGGTCATCATATGAATACTCTCTTTGACCGATTTTATAAAATCGGTTTCGCTTTTAATGATCATCATATGAAGACTGCCTTTAACTGATTTTATAAAATCGGTTTCGTTTTAATGATGAATATATGAATACTGATTTTAACTGATTTTATAAAATGGATTTCGGTTTTAATGATCATCATATGAACACTGTCTTTAACTGATTTTATAGAATCGGTTTCGGTTTTAATGATCATTATATGAATACTGTCTTTAACTGATTTTATAAAATCGATTTCGGTTTTAATGATCATCATATGAATACTGTCTTTAACTGATCTTATAAAATCAGTTTCGTTTTAATAATGAATACATGAATACTGTCTTTAATTGATTTTTTAAAATCGGTTTCATTTTAATGATCAATATAAGAATACTGTCTTTAACTGATCTTACATAGAAGAAGATATATGCCAACTGTTTATAAGAAATTATAATGTGGATATAAAGTGGGGGATCAAATCTATATTATAATCAATATATAAACTGATCCCTCATTTTGTGTCCATGCTAGTTTCTATACATTTATATTCTAGATTTATGGTCTTGAGCTAGTGGATGGCAGAGCGAGGTTTGGATGGAGAAGGGACGGATTAATAACTTTCCCAATGGTATTTGCACATAAGTGAATGCGGGGAATACAACTGGAATTTGAATTTGGTTCTCCTAATTCTTGTTCCGAACCAATATCCGCTGCACCATAACCAACATTTCTCTTTTTTTTTTTTTTAACTATTTCTATATACATGGAATTGGCATTTATGTCAGCGAATGTCTCTCTTTACCTAGGGTGATTTCTCTTGAATCTCCAGATTATTCCTACATCTTTCTCCGTCTCGCTCTACTAAGCTCAGTTAGCTATCTTTGCTTTCTCTACCGCTCCCCTTCATCTTCTGACTGTTCCATACTTGACGGCATCTCTAACAATATAGATCAGGTCATTTCCTCTCACCTTTTTGCTCATATATTTGTGCTTGGAGACTTCAATGCCCACTGCGCCAAGTAGCTGTCATTGATCTTGCTGGTGTCCATACCATTAACTTTTCGATCACTTAATCCCTTACGCAAGTGGTGGAATTCCCCTCGCGTTTCTCCAATAAACTTAATGGATCTGACTCACTGCTAGATCTCTGTTTCACTTCTATCCCTGACTCTTGCCATGTCATGCAGCTCTGTCCTCTTGGCAACTCTGATTATGCTGTGGTTTCCGTTAATATCTCTTTCCACTTCTCCTCCCCGCAAGAATCTTTTGCTAGCAGAATATCTTACTGCTACCAAAGAGCAGACTGGGAGTCGTACTGCGATTTCCTGTGTGACGTCCCTTGCACAGAAGACTGTGCATTCGAGGTCTCCTCTTGGGTTAAAGTTGGCATCAATGTTTTCATCCCATCCAGGAAGTTACCACTTAAACCCCATTCATCTCCCTGGTTCTCTCTTGCTTGTTCGGCAGGTATTATCCACAGGAATCACTTCTTCCGGTTTTATCGGATCCACGTGTCTGATCATAATTGGCATCTATTTGCCCCAGCTAGGAATTTACGACTTAAACCCCATTCGTCTCCCGGTTCTCCCCTGCTTGCTCGGTCGCTATTGCTCCCAGAAATCACTTCTTCCGGTTTTATCGGAGACACGCGTCTGACCATAATAGGCGCCTTTTTACCCCAGCTAGGAATTTACGACTTAAACCCCATTCGTCTCCTGGTTCTCCTCTTCTTGCTCGGTCGCTATTGCCCCCAGAAATCACATCTGCCGGCTTTATCGGAGCCACGTGTCTGAGCATAATAGGCGCCTTTTTGCCTCTGCTCATAATGAGTGCAAGAGAATCCTAAATGATGCTAAGCTATTCTTTGTAGATAAAATGAAGCTGTATATAACATTCCACAAGTTCAGCTCTAACATTTCATTCATCTGGGTTATCCACACCTGACTTCCCATCTAGAATTGAATGACGTTCACATTATCTCCTCACTGGTCTCTAACATAATATCAAAGCTTGACCACCATAAAACGAGTGGAGGTGACAGAATCCCAATCATTGTCCTGAAGAAATATGCCCCTGAACTTTCCTCTGTCCTCTCCAAACTCTACAACTACTGCCTCTCTACAACTACTGCCTGCTGGAAGTCTTCCTCTATGGTTTCTGTATTCAAGAACTCTGGAGAACCCTCAAACCCCTCTAATTATTGACTTTTAGCCTCCTACAGATTTTTGGCAAAGTGTTCAAGGTTATTATCAATGCTGAAGTGGTTTAACATCTCACAACACACAGCCTCTTCTTCAATAAACAGTATGGTTTCCGATTCACCAGGTCTACTGCTAATATGGTAATGACTATTCAGTCAGTCAGTTAAGTGCCATACATGATACTCACTTTGGGCGATCATGTCTCGAAAGAGGCATGACTGACTGGACAGAAGATTGTCCCGTAGTAGGTTGCCATTGCTTTCTGTGGTAGACTGGTTGCCAGCCAAGGCTATAGAACCCAATTTGTCATATTATTTAACTCATAACTGGAGGGAAGAGACAGATTAATACCTTTCCCAAAGATATTTGTGCGTAAGTGAATACAAGGAATTCTAGAATTTGAACTCAACACCTTGATTTGTTGTTCCAAGTCAATATCCAAAGCTAAATCTGCTGCTAAGAAGGTTGGTTCACTGTATAGGGCCAGGAAGGTTTTCTTGTCTGAATCCATCTTGCACATATATAAATTTACCACCCGCCCATGCATTGAATACTGCTATCACATCTGATTGGGTGCCCCTGCTATTCATATCGGGGTTATTGACAAAAGTCAATGGAGAACCTGCAATGTAATTAATCCCGACCTTGTAGCTCAACTCCAGTCACTTTCTCACCGACGTAATGTCTATTCTACAAATACTTTCAGGGCTTCTGCTCCAATGAATTTAGCTCCCTGGTACCCACTCTGCATGAATTCACTTGAGTTACTATACTAGCAACGAGATCCCACCCTTTTAGAGTGAAACCAATAAAATGTAACCATAACTTCTACTCTGGTAGCTTCTTTTCTCTCAGTTTCCGCCTGTGGAATTCCCTTTTGTATACTTGCTTCCCTGACAGCTACAATCTCTAAGAGTTTAAATGCAAGGTCAATTGCTATCTCTTCTCTCCTTGATTCACATCCTTTTCCTGACAACCTTTGTATCATGTTCTTCTTCCTTTCCACTCTCCTATCATGCAGTTCTCTTCACACCAGTGTTCTCATCTTTCTCTTATCCATTCTCTGATACCTCCTGTAACTTGTTCCTTTTTCTCATTACTCTTCTCTTAAGTAACCCCTTGCACACCAGTGACAGTACTGCCTTGCTTGGGGTGAAATGATTATAAAAAAATTTGGTACATTTTATTTAATTGTTGGAAATTTTGTTACAGTTATTTGAAACAAAAACAAAGGCTAGAAATTTTTAAATACAGCTGCAACATTGGTAAAATGATTTTCAGTTATTGAACTAAAGAACTCTGGCAAAATTTATTGGCATTTTTTCAGTTTTCTTTCATAGGTACCTCCACTTTTTTTTTATAGAAAACAGCATGATGAACAAATCTCTAAACTTAATAAAATCAAAGTTTTTTAACATCAAAATGTTTGTTCTTATTAAGAGGTAAGACTAAAGTTTCTAAATTTTGGTTAAAACTCTTTATTTTTTTTTCTTCAGTGTGTCACCATAGCTGACTATGAGAATTTTATTTTGTTTCAGGTGAAAAACATTACTTTGGAAATTTTTGAAAAAATCAAATAACTATCGGTTTTAATAAAAGTTTCAGAACTTATTCACAAATGAATGAATTTATTTATGAAATTATTTTTAAAGAATGTTGGTAATAGTCTTTTTTTATATATATATCATATCTCTTTTACCATCCCCAAATTAATTTCATGAAATTTCTAGGAATTAAATTCTGTCTGCAAACTTTGTTTTATCAGTTAAACACAGGACTCCTTGAAGAATGTAAATCATCTTTTTTTTTTTCAAACAGTTACCGCTTTCCCAAAATCTGTTCCAAATAGTAAAATACAATAAAACTATGATATCAATTAAATTACATACGCTTTTAATTGCTTTTAAGGACATTATTGTCTGAAGAAAAAATTGCAATGAATAATAAATTTTTGCAAGAACTGTTTTCATTTTTTCTTTTTTAAATTATAATAATTTAGTTCTAAAAATATTAAAAAACATTCTGCAAAACTTTGCCTGAATTATGTTAAAACTGAAGGAAGACTATTAACCAAAAAAAAAACTGAAAAGCTTTATACAAATCATCACGCACAATGATTTAAAGAATCATTTTAAGAGAATTTTTCATATGTATAAAACATACCCAATTTCGAAAGTATAGGTTACCAATACCATATACAACGTCATCAGAAAATAAGATCGGTCTTTGTATATAGTATAAATCATATAGTAAATTTAAAGTCAATATTATTATTGCAGAGAATATTTTCCAATAATCTTAACATTAGTGAGTACTTAATTATATAAAAAAGCATTCAGCCATCAGTTTCTTAAATTATGAAACCAATCAATAAATAAGGACAATAAAAACATAGTTTATCAGTGCTTGATGGGCTGTTAGGGTGTATTTGTTTTACAATAATTTTTTCTCCTTTTTTAACCTACAGTAAATAATACTTGTTTCAAATCAGATTAATTATACTTTAAATCAGTTAATATGTAGCTGATAAGAAATTAATTAAAATCAACTTTCTTCTTCACTTTTACAAAAATTCACAATGACATGTGAAAACCTGGTTTTCACAAATAGAAAAAAGATTGACCATCTGCTTAAAGAAAAAGTTGAACCCAGATTTTGCAAGTAGGTGTTAAAATGACTTTTGAACAATAGGAACTACTTGTAAGACTTGGAAGGAATTGGTGATCCAGTGCAAAATTCAAAAAGACTATATAAATGACCTGACATCAATCAAGAGTCAGAGATATCCAGCAGCAAAATACAGACACATACCTAACTTCAAACTTCAAGTGACCCACCTGGACATTGTCCTCTTTCTCTTTCTCATTATCTCTTTCAACAATTACTACTAGAACATCTTAACCTCTTAATAATGTTTCTAATTGAACATTAACTTCTATAACTTATGTCATTCCTCCTTTTAATAAATTTCTATTTTAACATTCAAAATGTATATTTTATTATTCCACTCTTCTATACTAATCCACACATTCCAACTGACTACCAACCTTCTGATGATGACAACTTTCTGATGATAATTTCTGCATAAAACTTATAAGCTGTAGGGAGTTCAGTTAAGTATGACACAAGGCCGAATCAAACAAAAACAAAAATTAACCAGCTGCCTACGCTTCAAATATTCCTCAAATAAAGTTTCAGAAAAGTATATATTATTTTGGGGAAATTCTAAACAAAGATACACTGCGACAAAAAGGGCACTACTCAGGTATTTTAGAAAAAAAAAGTTGATTTCAATCACTATCATTTCCATTTGAAAAATACACTACAGAATATTTTGCTTAATGGAAATAATACATTTAATCCTTTAACTTCCAGCTGAAGCTAAAATGAAAGTTTCACAAAAGCTTTTTCATTCATAAAAATTAATTTTAAAACTTAGGTATTGTGAATTATTGCGAAAAAGTGGAGATACATCATTTAAGTAAATGTAAAATTTTCTGTTTTTATTGGTGGGGCACATCCTGCATATTTTTTGTAAGTAGTTATCATATATTTTGTACATGTATAGAAAGTACAAAACATTATTTTTTGCAAAATCTTAATTGCACCATTTAAAAAAATCTGTGTGAACATGACATGGCTACAAGCAGCATTCATTACCTATATTTGTATCTGCACACAAAATTTATTACATTCTATATAAAACTACCTTCAGGGTATATGTATATTATTATATTATTATCAGTTCCAAATTAATATGTATTTCACAAGAAAAAAACAATTACGTAATATTATATTATCCATTGTAAACTCTGGTAATGATCTGGTTATCTGCTAATAAAAATCAAAACAAGATATTTTACCAAATTTTTGAACATGTTAGAAAGGATTAAAATTAAAAAAAAATAATTAAAAAATACTTTGATCTTTCTTCTTAATAATAACATAACATTTTGATGGAAAAACTTCATTTTTATTAGGTTTGGGGTATTTTTCTTGATACAATGATTTTTTTAAGTGAATTAGTGGAAGTACCTATATACAATATACAAGCAATATTATACAATGTTACTGCAAAGGGATATTGTGTTTATGCTTGGGTTCCACTCATAAGCTGTCCCATTTAATAAATGTTATATATAAATTCAATAGACTGTATTCAATCCATTCCAAAATCAGAAAAAAATCTGAGAACTGAAGCACTTCTGGTTCCAAGAATTTTGGATAAAGATTCTCAACCTGTTAAATAATCTGAGATGAGTAATGTGTACTTGAACTCAGTGAAAACAAAATGAGCAGTAATTATTAAGAATGAAATGAGATATCAAGACATTGTCAGCAAAATGAGAAGAATCTACCCCAGTAAGTTCAGTTCAAAATTTCTTGAAAGTTATACGGATTTATTGATTTGTTTTTACGGTTTATCAAGCCTTTGTATGTTATTTAAAACCGAAATGTTTTTTTTAAGATAATAATGGTTTAGTGATACAAGTTTAACAAATGAACCTATAACTGGGGGAGAAGAGGTGGATTCATACATAATTAGAATTTGATAAACAAACTATAGTGTGGATATAAAATGGGGGATCAATTCTAAATTAGAATCAGTATATAAAATGATCCTTCACTTTGTGGCCACGGTAGTTTCTATACCTTCATATTCCAGTGGATCTAAATAAGTCTAAAAGATATGCCTGAGTAGCTAATCCAGATTTGATTGATTGATTCGTTTTCTACGGCTTATCAACCCTTTGCAGGTTATTTAAAGCTAGAAAATATTTTTAGATTCTAAGAATATATTTTGGCAATAATAATGGTATACAAGTCTTACTAATTTCTTCTTTTAATTTCTTCTGCTTAATCAGCAGATTGATTGATTCATTCATTTTCTACGGCTTATCAACCCTTTGCAGGTTATTTAAAGCCAGAAAATATTTTTAGATTCTAAGAATTCTTTTTTGAGACAATAAAGATTTTTAGTCTTACTAATTAACCCATAGCTGATTGGGAGAAGCGGTAGATTTATAACTTTCCCAAGGGTATTTTCACGTAAATGAATATAATGAACCCAACAGGAATTGAAACTCATCTCTCTGAATAACAATTTTGAGCCACTTGCACATCATAGATTACAGCACCAATCATTCCCAAGTAGTCACCCATCTCTGTACTGACCAGGCTTGACATTGCTTATCTTCACTGTTTGTATGTTGCTTGAAAGTTAGAGACACTGTATCTGTATGAATTTGCTACTTGTAGACTGTGATGCAAACAAACAAAATCTAGTTGCCAGCCCTGGGTTTCTAATAACTATGGTATGTTATGGTTATTACTGCTGGGTTGGTTCTTTTGCCTAAATATCCAAAATTTGTTGAATGGCTTTTGCCACTGAAATAAATAGGCAAAGAGAAAAGGAAGGATACAGAGACACTAGACGGACAGTTTGGACACTGATTTTATTTTTTGGGTTCCAACGACATCTTGTTGGGGAAATTCCTTCCTGAACAGTTTCGCACATCTTTACCATCCAAAGTCCAACAGAGCAAGAGATAGAGTTTATTTTTGGCACCAGGAGGCCTCTCTTTTTGCACATGTGTAAATTGTCTTTCCTGTTAGAGGACTCCTGGGGGATTTTTATGTTTATTTTATTTTGTACTTTTATTTTATTTTGTATTTTTATTTTATTCTGTAGTTTTTATTTTATTTTGTATTTTTATTTTATTTTGTAGTTTTTATTTTATTTTGTATTTTTATTTTATTTAGTGTTTTTTATTTTATTTTGTATATTTATTCAATCCCTACAAAACACCCCTACCCGATGTAGCAGTGCTACAGTAAGGATGCATTGAAGGCAAAGTTAGTCATTTATAAGGTGCATGTGTGTATGTTACTCTTTTAAATGTACATATAATTTTGTTTATGAGTTTTTATTTTATTTTGTATTTTTATTCAGTCCCTACATAACAATACTTTAATCTGGAAATGTATCTGATCTTAGGGTTATCATCTAACCCAGGCTTTGATGTAATCACTAATACTGTTTTTACATGCATGGCTACATGAATTTATTTATTGAAATGTGACTCATGATGTATAATAATTATTGATAAATATGAATCATCTGAACAGAATGAAATAAATATTAACAGATATCAAGTAAACTATATGAATAGTTGTGAAGAGTGTAAGGAAGCTATTTAGATAGTTATGAATAAGGTATAATAAGTATAAACAGACTATAAAAATTGGTATATAGATATGGACAGATTGATATATATATATATAATTAGTTATAATTTGGTCATAATTAAATTAGAGTAGTACATGGTTGTATTAAAAGTGTTCAATACATTTCTATTGTTGAACTTTTGAGTATTTTTCATTTGGAAATGAGTTATTTCTGCAACCTAGGTTTCAACCTTTTGGTATCTTCAGGTAATTTACAATAACTTTATTGCATGAAGATACTGAAAGTTTGAAACCTAGGTAGTGGAAATAACTCATTTCCAAATATATATATATATATATATATATATATATATATATATATATATATATATATTTCATTTGGAAAAGAGTTATTTCACAATGTAGGTTTCTACCTTTCAGTGCTATCAGGCAATTTACAATAATTAACTGACTTTTAAATACAACTGTGTTCTGGTCTAATTCAATTATCACCAAAAATTAACTAATTAACTATTAACTAATTATATATATATATATATATATATATATATATATATATATATATTTTAATTCAGATACTTCAATCCAAGGGAAAAAAGCAGGAAGGTAAATTCCAAAAAACCCGATCCTAATTAATATTAAAAATTTATTTTAATATTAAAAAATGATACAGGAAGAGAGCTCCATGCAATAAAATATTACAGAGCAAATATATATTAAAAAAGGATTAATTCAAAGATGTTGAATGGCCATTTCAATATGAAGATCCCCACGGGGGACGACACATCACCTCAGCAACAGATTTTATTTTATTATTTATTTTTTAATTTCTTTGCAATCTATTTAAAAAGGAAAAGTAGACTAATTTTTCTCCAGTTTCTGAAAGGTTTTTTCTGTTGCTGAGGTGATGTGTCGTCCCCCGTGGGGATCTTCATATCGAAATGGCCATTCAACATCTTTGAATTAATCCTTTTTTAATATATATATATATATATATATATATATATATATATATATATATATATGAGATAGAAATATACACTTTTATATATCAAAAAACAGTAATGGATAAATTGTATGAGAAAGTGGAAAAAGTTTACTCTTTACTTGTGACCTGTTTTGTCTGATGAGGTCCTGAAAGTTTAAATGTGTTAGAGGTAAACTTTTTCTGCTTTATCATACCATATATATATATATATATATATATATATATATATATATAAATTACCATCACAACCATTACAGTTCCATTAAGTTTGTCTTCACAATTCACTCCTGAGGATGATCTTGAAGAAGATCAAAAGTACATGGATTAACAAAAAGTAAGGCACCATCCTTGTTGAATTTCATCTTAACATCTAGAAAATAACTAGATATCTAGAAAGGAATATTATAAAAAAATATATAGACATAATGATGAAACATGTTTGAATGAAGGTATTCTGCCTATATATATATATATATATATATATATATATGCATGTATATCTCTATGTATATCATATGCAACCACACATAGATAGATAGATAGATAGATAGATATGAACAGGTTGAGATAGATAGATAGATAGATAGATAGATAGATAGATAGATAGATAGATAGATAACTATATAAAAATAGTTGTAGTGTATAAAAAGAAGTATTTCACCATATAAGGCGCGTATTATGTTTATTACGTAATCCTAAATACTTTTTACTTCCGTATTTATAATTTATATATGTGTTTATTATTTTGAAAATTTTGTTTTTAGTTTGTAAATTTCAAGTTTTAAATATCTTAGTATTTTTAGTTTTAACAAAATTTTCCGTGTAAAATATTTCAAGTTTTATTTGTAAATCCGAAACAACGGCTGTGGAAGAGTTACTTCCCTTACTACAACAACTTTCCGAACAAAGTTGTCTGCTCTTTTTTCTTCCAACCCGCCATCGTCCGTACTCTTCACTTCACCAAAATCTAACCCTCCCCGACACGAAGGGGGCACTGTCGTAACCCCAAATTACTTGAGTGGGGTTTTCGCAGCACGACTGAGTCGATGAGACTCAGTTCTTCGTTACTGCATGAAAAACAAAACCTGATCTGTCGAGGGACAGCGGCTGATTATCATTTAAAATTAAGATTTTCGGCTCTCCCCCATATCTTTCTATCTATTGTAATTATATTTTTTTTGTATTGGAAAATAATGAATCTCTGGTTGTTGATTTCGGTGACGAGGTCGAAGGCGGCCCTTTGAAGAAATAGACAGAAGAAAAAAAGTAAGTAAATGAGAAAAAAAATTTATTGAACGTAAGGCAAAAAAAAAAAAAAATATATATATTTATAAAAAAACTTAAAAGATCGTATTTTGAAGTTGTAAAAAAAAATTATAGAAGTTGTTAGCATGTGAATGGAAAAATAATTTTAATTTTTTGTTTAAAGAAGTAGTTTTACTACTTTTTTTTTTTTTACACTTTTACAATTGTACACTTTTCATTTTTTTTTTTAGACTTATAGTTACTTGTGTACGTAAATTTATTTTTTGGCATGGTTCTCTTGCTTCACATCATAAACAAAAATAAATTTAAATAAAAATAAGTTAGGTGTTCTCGCAGAACTGGAAAGAAAAATGGTAAACTTTTCACTAGCAAAGAGCACATGGATGGATGAAGAGGGTAAAAAAAATGTTATGTCTATCTCAAAAAAAAAAAAAAAAAAAATTAATGTGTTCGTTAAAAATGTTAGTATTTTAAAAAATTTTGACCTTCTTGGACTTTTTAACAAGTACCGACTGCGCACACCAAAATACAATTTCGGACATCAAACAGGTTCAGTTGAAATTAATTCATCATTACACATTTTTTATTTTTACATACGTCTATTTTTTTTTTTTTTTTTTTTGTGGATGTGTATTCGGTGTACATTACAACATTGTAAAATTTTAATTTTTTTTTATTTTACTTTCAAGTGCGCAACAAAGTTAATAGAATACAAGTTGCGTAATTTATACTGAATGAACAAAAAACAAAATATACAAAGTAAGTTTTAATTTAAATTTTCATAAATTTATAAAAAGAAATAAAATGTAAAAACTTTTAAAAGTCTCTCGGTATATAAATTTTTTTATCACATATATTTTTGTTTCTGTTCAATTCTTTACTTACGTGGTAAGTGAATTTTTTTTTCAGCGCGCCCACGTCGCAAACCAAATGTGACACAAGGTCAAGGTTTAAAAGTAATTTTTTTAACGGTAATAATACCGTGGAAAAATTGCTCAAGACCTTTCAGGCGCTAGTTAATGACCCCAGTCCCATCTCGAGGGAGTTATCCTTCCTCTGTGTGTGTGGGGGTGGGGGGGTCCATCCCTCCCCCCCCTAGAGATGGAGCTTATTTTATAACTTTCCCGGCGAAAGTTCCAGGACGTGTTATTCTTTCATCGTTACCCTTTTTTTTTTAAATTTTTTTTTATCTTTTTTAATTAAAAAGAATAAAAATTTTGCTTGTGTTTTTTATTTTCCTTTTCAAATTAATGATTTTTAAATTTTAATAATTTTTTCTTAGTGGTTATTTTTTTTTCCACGTATTTCGCAAATTTGCTAAAAGAAAAAAAAATACACCTAATAATATACTCTCTAGAATCACAAAAGAATGTCTTTTATAGTTGTTATTTCACATTGTCTTGAGCAAGATTTTAAATTCTGATTTTTCTAGATAGAAGGATCAAAAATACAAATTATTCAGAGATGGACATAACATCACCCCGGCCCTCTTCATCCATGTGGTCTTTGCTAGTTAAAAAGTTTAAATTACTCGCATTATTTTAAAAAATTATGCCATATATTTTTCACTGATTTTTATTTTCTTCTTGACATTGTGATTTAGATTTTATTAAATCTAATTTTTATAAACTAAGAAAAAGTAAATGTAAATATTTCCTTTTTTTTTTATTTGTCCTCAGCTGTGATATGTGGCGGTAGGGAGAGAGTATTTACAAGGGCAAAGTACGCTTGTAGTTTTTTTTTTTTTATCTGAGCACGTGATTTTTGGTGTACTGTTATTTTTATTTATTACATTTAGAAATGTTCCTTTTTATTTTAAATCTTAAATGCTGTATTTCTGTTTTTTGTGACTTTTTACTTCAAGTAGAAGATGCAAATGAAATCTGGAAAATTCTTAAAAAATATAATTTTTTGTTTAATTTCCTGAGAATAATTGAATTCTTACGTTATTGTTTAAACTTTTTAATTTACGTTTTTGCGTGTAACGTGACTTAAATAACTGTACTGTAGTCAAAAGTGTAAAAATACATTAAAATATTGTAAATAAATACTGTTTTTAATTTAGTAAACGCTTGCGTGGCCGTATTAGAATTGTTAGAAATAAAAATAAAATTATGTATAATAATTGTCACATTGTGTATGTATGAAAAAAAACAAACTATATATTCATTTAGATAGGTATGAGTTTGTGACTCTGTGTTTCACGCTCTTGCGATCGTCAGACAAACTGATTAATTTTTAAAAATATTGGATGTAGGGCTGCGTATTTGATTGTTTAATTACTTTGGTCATAGACCGGTGCACATTTGAAAGTGTTCACTGTTCAATACAATATTGTAGAACTTTTGAATATTTTAAACGAGTTATTACGCGACCTAGGTTTCAACCATCTGGTGTCTTCAGGCGATTTACAATAAATCTTTAAATCGCCTGAAAACACTGCTCCTGATAGGAACCTAGGTCGCGTAATAACTCGAGTAGAAAATATTTTTATACTTTAAAGTACGATTAAGCAGTTGAGTTGAGTAAAGAAAGTGTATTTTTCTTTCTTTTTTATATTATTAATTACTTTGAAGGATGTGCGTTGTGGTACAGTGGATATCGGCTCGGAACGAAAAACCGGGGAGCCGAGTTCGAATTCCAGTTGTATCCATTGTATTCACTTACGCGCAAACCCTTGGGAAAGGTATTCCGTCTCTTCCTTCCAGTTATGGGTTAACAGGACAGATTGGGTTCTATAGCCTTGGTTGGCAACCAGTCTACCGCAGAAAGCAATGGCAACCTACTGGGGGATAATCTTCTGCCCAGTCAGTCATGTCTCTTTCGAGACATGATCGCCCGAGCGTGTATCACGTATGGCACTTTTAACTGACTGACTTTGAAATTTATTTTTTACAAGAACAAGATCATTAGAGATTTATCAGACGTTAAAAGTTTTCTACAGTGTAACTAGAGAGATACCACCAGGGACTTAAAAATTAAATACTTACAAAAAAATAATTTTTATTTTATATTTTTGGGAAAAAATACATTAAAAAAAAAAAAATGAAAAATTTTGAAATGTTTTTTTTTTTTATTTTTAATTCGAAGCTTATTTTTTATTCCCGAGAAGCAAAAAAAAAAAAAACTTTTTGGTTGAATCTTTGATTGGATTTATTTGAAATCATTTTCCCTGATTATTAGTAATTAATTACTAACTTTAACTTTACCTCTTTCCTTCATATTGACAAATTAAAATTAAATTAAATCATCAAAAATCTGTCAACACAATTCTTTAAAAAAAATCTTACAAAATGCAGAAAAAATATACTTTTCTTTCTAAAACGTCGAGGAAAATTAACTGACTTAATCAGCTGAATTGAAACAATTATTGCTTGCAGTTGGTTTTTAAAATATCATAGTATTAAAAAATAAAAATAAAAAAAAACATCGGAGGGTCAATTTTTGACGTGGTTAGTGATGATTGACAGCCGAATGTTTCGTGAAAATACGGAGCACAGAATGGAAATAAAATGACATACATGGCATACAACATGAAACACTATTTTTTTTCAAATCAAATGTAATTTGAAAAATACCCAGATCTTAAATAATTAAAGCATTCTAATTTCTTATTGAATTTTAGGTACTTAGTCACTTAGTCTTTTTATCCTTTTACTTACAAATGATTGTTGAGAAAATGTTAAATTACCAAAAAATTTTAAATTTACTCTGGGTACCGTTCCTCGTATTTTATGTATGGACGTCCATGTTTGCAAAAATCGACACGTTTACACACACATACACACACACACACACACACACACGCGTCTTAAGTCTGTTGAAAATAAAAAAATGTAGTGAGCATTTTCATTTAAGTAAATACAATTTAATTTAAATTTTATAATTTGACCGCTACAAATTCATACTGAATTTTTAAAGTTTATAAAGTACTTCAAAATTAAAAACAAAATGAAAACAGTATATCTTTTTTTATGCATGAAAAATAAAAATTAAATGCTTTTCTAATTAAAATTAAATAATGTCTTAGTTTTATTGCAATTTTTATCATATGAATCATAGCAGGTTTTCTATAATAAGGATGTGCGTTTGACCAAAACATTGATAATTAAATGTTTTAAATACTTATCTTTTAATGTAAAAAAAATTTTTTCAAAATTGAATAGAATTAAAATGAGGTGAGAATTTAACCTATATAAATAAATAAATCATTTAAGATTTCTAAAAAAAAAACGAAATGCTTTAAAAACAATTTAATTTCTGAATTAAAATTTGAAAATTTTAAATCTGATTTTTGCAAAAATTTATAAAGGTATTCTGATTTCCAGTACAAATTACAGTCCAGTGTTAGTGCAAGAAAAATGAGATTTTTAAACAAAATTTCCAAGGATCTAAAAAAGAGTAAATATATATATATATATATATATAGGAAAAACTACTAAAAAGTTGTAAGTTTAAAAATGTATTTTTTTTTGACAGTATTTATTTATTTCTATACAGTTTTAAACTTAGAACTTTTTAGTAGTTTTTCCTATACATATTAAGACAGTATATGTGGATCATCGCTGTTATATATATATATATATATATATATATATAAAAATTCTTGTATCTTTTTTCTTAATGATAACACAAAGATTATGATAATATTTATTTTTTATAGAATAAATTTTTGTGGGTACTTAGATTTTAATTCTATTATAAAATTTAGTAAAATGAGTAGTTTTATCACATACCAACTGAAAAAAAATATTTTTTGAATTTTATTGAATTATTTTTGTAAGTTTCAGGCTGAATTTTCAGTATGTTAACAGTGGGAAGTTGCATAAGTTTTACTAAAATAATATCTTCATGGATTTTTCTTCATATAATGCAAAGACAATTTCAAGAACATACCTCCCCAAAGCTTACTAAAATAAAAAATTTACTAAAGTAATGCCATATTAAACATAATTCATTCAATGCTAAATAAGTAGTGAAAATTTCATTTAAATCATAAAAATTGTTTGTTAAATTATTAAAGTTTTGTTAAATTTTGAAAAACTACAGATTTCTTTTTCTTTTTGTGATATATAAATTACAAAGTTTGGTAAAATGTATATTTTAGTAAAATACTATCCAGACATTTGTGTTTTTGCACTTTAATCATACATATGGATATTGTTTTGCAAATTAAGCCACCCATTCTCTGTAAGTCAGTTAAGTGCCATACATGATACACGCTTGGGTGTTCATGTCTTGATAGTGAGATGACTGACTAGGCAGATTATCCTGCAGTAGGTTACCATTGCTTTCTGCAGTAGACCGGTTGCCAACTAAAGCTATAGAACCCAATCTGTCCTGTTATTTGACTTGTAGCTAGAGGGGGAAGAAATGTATTATATTATTAAATAGTAATTAGTGGGGGATCAGTTTATTACTTCATAACATTAGAAAACCGATCCCCCACTTTACGACCAATTATGATTTTAAACTATTATATCTGTTCTATTATTCAACCCATAATTGGAGGAAAGAAATGGATTAATTCCTTTCCCAAGGGTATTTGGGAGTAAATGAATGTAAGGAAGATCAACTGGAATTTGAACAGTGGTGCAGTGGATATCAACTTGGAACGACAAATTGGAGAGCTGAGTTTGAATTCTTTGCATTCTCTTACACACAAATACCCTTGAAAAAGGTATTAATCCATCTCTTCCCTCCAGTTATGGGTTAAATAACAGGACAGATTGGGTTCTATAGCTTTGGCTAGCAACCAGTCGACCGCAGAAAGTAATGGCAACCTACTGCGGGATTATTCTTTTTCCCAGTCAGTCATGTCTCTTTTGAGACATGATTGCCCAAAGCATGTATCACGTATGGCACTTAACTGACTGATTCTCTGTAAATGTTCGCTAGCTCTCATTACTAATGTTCCTTTTTATGACTATAATGAAGACATTTATTTGCTAAATGATAATATTACTATGAGATCTCTAGAATCAATATTTGCTAATTATGTTTTACCTAGAAAATGGTCTTTAAAACTTTTGTTGAATTTAGTTATTAATATTTTATCCTAGATCATAATCTTGATAAAATATATTTAAGAACCAACTTACAAATTAATTTCCCTTTTTTTTTTAATAGAATACTTTTTTGTCCTAGTTGACTCTCATAGTCATTCCCTTATCAACTCTGTATGTATATATATATTTATATATATAAAAAAACTCATTTATAAATGGAACTTTGTGTGTGTGTGTCTGAGTGCGTGTGTGTGTGTCTGTTACCTATAGACTCCGAAATGGCTTAACCGATTTTCTTGAAAATTTACACAATTGTACTATCAGTGTCTGTGAGTGTTCATTTTGTGTCGAGGTAAACCCCCAATAAATATCAAATCGATAATCGAAAAAATCGGGTTATAGAAGGAGTGGTCCGATTTTAATCAAATTTGATACACTCCTAGACAAAGACATAAAAAATGATATTCAGAAGTTTCAAGGTTGCAGTTCTTACAATAGTGCAGAAAATTGATAATATATATATATATCTCCTTTATACAAATTCACAATTTTTATCAGATTCTCACCAAACTTCACACAAATATTCTTTAGGCTGAGTCTGAGCTCCAGGACCATGGATTAGTTTTAAAGCATTCATTACACCCAATCAACGCTGGGCTATACTGCTAATATATATTAAACTTTCACATTTAAATTCCTCAAATCCTAATTACACTGGCAAATCTCTACACAGATATAATTTAACTGTTATTACAAGTTTGTTTACTTATACTTATAGACAAAAAATTAGTAACAGAAAAGAATAGTAGTGACAGAAATACAATAGAACTATTGTAACCAAATGCACTTGTCATATAAACAAGATAAAACAGTAATGAAGAGCATTCTATGTAGGTATATGTTTTCACATAAACATGATAAATATATGATTGTTAATCCTTTACAAAATATCAAAAAACCTCTAATTTTATCATTAAATAACACTAATATTAACAAATAGAGGGATTGTGTATATGAATACACATCAAATTTATATAATGGACAAAGAGCTTCTTGTCTGTCTTCTAGGTTAACTTGATAGTTGTGCAGTCTAAGTACTAATCATGTTTATATCAGGGCTTTACAGCCATAGACAAACACTGATTCTCATATGATCACAGAAGTTAAGCAATGGTGAGCTCTGTTAGTAGCTAAATGGGTGACTGCTTGAGAATACCAGTTGCTAGAATCTTGGATGTGTGTTGGTTTAATGGTTGATGGCTAAGAATTGGAAACTGGATAGCTGAGTGCCAATTCTAGAATTATAAAGATAAACAAATACAGGCTGCAGCAGGCATTAATGATTCAAAACTCTTGTATGACCTTTTACCTGATGTTTTTTACGTAACTGTTCTCTCCAGTGAACCCACTTTAAGCAAAAAGATGGAAAAAAAACTCTCATCTGTAACTTCAATTTCATACTGAGAAGAGTATGAGAATTTTCTTAATAGCATTACAAATGAATCTATTAAGGAAAAGCTGCTTGCTTGCTTCGTTGTTTGGCAAGGAAGCAGCTGCTATAAAGGAACTAAATAGTAAACAGTCATCGGGGTTAGATATTCACTAAGAACTTGTGCTAAATGTATACATATTTTATTGCAAGACGAATAGGGCTGTGGCATAAAAAGTGATGGCAAAATATTTATATTGATATGTCTAAAATAATGGCAACATATATATTGATGTACCTATTATTGAGTATCTTACATTAAGACATAAAAAAAAAAAATAACCCAAACCTCTGAGCATGACAGGAGGAATATATATATATATATATATATATATATATATATATAATTCCAAGTGAAGAGGACTCAAGGTTTTTTTTATATCTTGAGTTCTCTGGCATTTATTTTATTATGAACAGTGCTCAATATAATGAGTATTATAGAGCTTAATATAATTATATGGTTATGTAGCAATGAAAAATTGACATAACCATATAATTATATTATATATATATATATATATGTGTATCGAGGCAGCAAATAATTTTCTAAACATATAATGTTAAATATAAGAGACAATGAATGTTTATTACGTTTAATCATGAGCCGTTCTAAACATTGTATTTTGGCTTTAATTTCAGTTGAAAATAAAGATAAAAATTCTCCAACAATTCGACATTTAGAATGGCTCATGATTAAACATAATAGACATTCATTGTCTCTTATATTTAGCTATATATATATATATATATATATATATATATATATATATATAAAACATTTGGAGGTAAAAATTTTTTAAAAACAAGGAATTTATTAAGTCTCAAGAGCCCTTTCGTCCAACATCTCATCAGGAGAAAATTGTTGGAGTTATAAATCAAATGAAAAGAACAGCAACAAAAATGAAGAGCAAAAAAAGTGGGGAAAAAAACAGTAAAATCTCTCTCTCTCTCTCTCTCTCTCTATATATATATATATATATATATATATATATTTTATTAATTATTACTTCATAATATCTACAAACAAATACAAAATTGTACATTTTGTTTTGACATTTTGACATGTCTCATCAGGTAGTTAATGATGTTAACTACCTGATGAGACATTGTTCTTTCAATATTGAAACAAAATGTACAATTTTGTAGTAGTTTGTAACTTGCACGTAGTTTGCACATGTTCTGAAGTAATAATTAATAATAAATATTCATTGCTCTATTTTTCTATTGAGCACTTTTAAATTAATGTTTTGAACGTTGCAATTATTTTCTTTGTTTTTTATTCATTTGGACATACACACACACACACACACACACAAGTCTTTATTATAATAGAGAATATATATATATTCTTCACTGTTGGATGACATAATTATTGCAAAAAAAATAACGCAATAAGGCACTGTTAAAGAGTAAACATGCTCCAAGAGTTTTCATAGCTGGTAGTAAAGTTTAATAACTGGTAATAAAGAGAATCAACTGAGCTGATGCTGTCTCACTATTCTCTCCCTCCATGACAGGATGGAAATATACATACACACACAAGTCTTTATTAAAGTAGGGAGGATTCAAGGGAAAAAGAATGTCTTGTTTATGACTGACATAATATTCTGGTCATATTTGTAAAAGCTATATGATTGTGAAGATTACTCTTTTCTTCTGTTTGTAGTTGGTAAATTTTGATGTAGTATAATGTAGAACTGATTACACTTGCATATTGTTAATGAAATGTTTTTTTTTTATTTTTATTTTTTTAACATTAACCTTAAGCAAGGTGATAATGTCACTAAGTGCAAGAAAGAGTGAAAGAGAAAGAGAAGACTTTAAAAGTAACCAGAAACCAAATCCTAAACAGTAAACATACTATCAACTTGTGAGGAGTCTCTATTGAGTAGAAAAAAAAAAAAGAAAATAAATGAAATTTTAGAGTTTTACCAAAGAAGTCAGAAGTATAGAGTTTGAATAGATTTTAGAAAGAAATGAAAAACCAGCCCTAAACCTGAAAACATACGATACATAAACTGGGGAGGAGTCTCTATTGAGAAGAAAAAAAAATGAAATTTTAGTTTTTACAAAGTCAATTAGTATAGAGTTTCAATAGATTTTAAAAGGAAATGAAAACCCAATCCTAAACAGGAAACAAGGAATAAAACTTAACTTTTGTTCAAATAACTGGTGGTTTTGGAACAGATGATAGGTGAAGTATGGGTAAATTGTCTCCTTTTTATAAGTTTAATTTTGCACATGTGTGTTTTTTCATTTTAATTTTGTCAACTGCACAATATAGTAGGGTCAGTTGGGCCATGTCTGTGAAACAAATAGCACCATGATGCAATTCGCTCCACCAGAAATCTGGAAATATCATACTGTACTGCTTGGTATCCATGCCAGAAGCTTCAATATGAACATTTCAGAATCTTTGTGTGTCAATCTGAGGATAATGCAGAATATTCAGAAAGAGTTGGAGGAGTCTAATGGTGATTATGAAGGTGTTGGAGTCGTCACTTGTGATGGTGACATTATGCCTTCATTCATCCTCCCACAGTTCCTCAGACTCAACACAGGTCTACATCAAGTGCCTTGAGGAGGTAGTGCTAACTTGAGTCAAGATGGTGGCTGGTTTAAGACCCTATGTTTGGTAAGACTCCACCATGTCACACAAACAAAAGAACCCAGTCATGGCTGTCAGACAATTTTTGTGACCATATCTGATGACTTATTTCCCCAGATTGCAACCCCCTTGATTATTATGTGTGGGACATAGTTGAGTGAGAAATCATCAAAACTTGTAACACCAAAGATCAAGTGAAGGCAAGGATTATAGCAGCATTCAGCGTCTGTAATTTTGGCATATTTGTGGTGCAGTGGATATCAACTCGGAACAAGAAATTGGGGAGCTGAGTTCAAATTCCAGTTAAATTCCTTGCTTTCATTTATGCACAAATACCCTTGGGAAAAGTATTAATCCATCTCTTCCCTCCAGTTATGGGTTAAATAATAGGACAGATTGGGTTCTAAAACCTTGGATGGCAGCCAATCTACTGCAGAAAGCAATGGTAACCTACTGCGGGATAATCTTCTGCTCAGTCAGTCATGTCTTTCGACACATGATCGCCCAAAGCATGTATCACATATGGCACTTAACTGACTGACTGAATGTAATAGCTGGAATCATGATTAAGGCTTCTACTGGGCATAAAGTGGGGGATCAGTTTTATATTGTTATGAAGTAATAAACTGATTCCCCACTAATTACTGCTTAGTAATAGCATACATCTCTTCCCCATCTAGCTATGGGTCAAATAATAGGACAGATTGGGTTTCCACTGCAGAAAGCAATGGCAAACTACTGCAGGATAATATTCTGCCCAGTCAGTCATGTCTCGAAAGAGACATGATCACCCAAAGCGTGTATCACGTATGACACTTAACTGATTGAATCTGTTAAAATGAGATGTCAGTATTATTTTCATTTTTTTATAATTTAGACAAAATGAATCCATCACACCCTGTATAATATGTGTTGTGGCCTATTAGGGCCAGGAAGAAAGACATGGAAACAAGAAGATAGGTTGAACCAGTGTATTAGAATAACAGAACTTGTATATAAAGTAAGAGTGTTAGCAGATAGAAGTGTCCGTCTGAACTGCTTCTTGACTGTTTTCCCAGAAGTCATGCAGATTAGTATTTATTAAAGGAGGAAGAGTCCATTCCACTGCAGAATAGGGCACTATAATAATATGATAATTATTTTTAGTAGGTGCACTTGTTTGAGGTGCTACTTTTGTTTTTGTTATTATTAATTTCATTTTTTTAAATAAAACTAGGAAGAGCATTCAAACATGAGCACCTAAAAAATTTATAAGTAATAACAAATGATAATTTAAAAAAAATAAACCTAAAATATGCTTATACCAATTACAATCACTCCTATATTTCTTGTTAGTAATATTAATGGTTTTAAAATTAGAAGATAGATAAAGTTTTTCTTTAATTTTTTTTTTGAGAAATTAATTTATTGCTTCCATAAAGTTGTTATATTGGAGGATGACAATATTTAATGGATTCAACCCTCTTTAAATTGAGGAATAATTTTTTTAATGAAATCTGAAGTGTATAAATTTGAAAAGAATTAAATAAATATCCCTAATAATTTGTGTTTTAAATGAATTCTTTATTGTAGTTAATTTTCTATAAGTTAATAATCTATTGTCCAAAACCTGTGTATTTTTAATAAACCCTCTGTGTGTGTGTGTGTGTGTGTGTGTGTGTGTGTGTGTGTGTGTATATACACACACAGAGGGTTTATCAAAAATACATTAACTAACTTTGTTAGCAGATTCCTCACACAAAAACAAGGATGAAAATTCATATAAACATATATCCAAAACTCCTTTTTTGAGTTAAGTTTAAAGAAAGTAATGACATGTAGACTAGGATACATTTGTCAATTGTGTATATTTGTTGCTAGTCTGTTTTCAACATTTAATGTGTGTAGTAGTGAGTTAACTGAGAAGTGTTCAGAATAATTAAAAAAAGAAACTATTTGGGTGCAGATAAATATTTTTTATCAAACATGTAAGACAATAATCAAAATTGTAGTTTTCTTGTGAACTGGAGTGCCATGGATATGATCTTTTCTACAAGGAAATTGCAGGAAATACATATGGAACAGAGACTGAATCTGTATCAAGCATGAAAATTGTTTTAAATACAAGTCATCCTATCACTGTACTGATCAACTATAAAATTGCATTGAATATTAAATCTTGTCAGATTTGTTTATATTTCTGAGATGAGGGATTGTAATTATTTACACTATTTACATCATTCAAATAAATGATAAAATTCAAAAGCAGTGTATTAACAAAAAGCAACCAGTTCATATGCCAAAGAGTCATTATAAGAATAGCCTGAAAGAATCACAGAACTTTTCAAAAGCATCAGTACATATGACTAGTAGTTCCATGCAAATGATTCTGCCATCTAATAGAAGGAAGTTTATGGTGGAAAGGTTGCTTACATGAAGTTTTTGATTGGAAAAGAAAGATTAAAAAAAAAAATGTTGAAAAAAAAAGGTCATGATGTGGAACTTCAGATCATAATGGTGACAGACATGATCTCACCTGCAATGTTTATGATAGTTTTTACTGAGGTAAAGCATTAAACTCAAGTTTATATGGGATGTTGTTGTACTAGAGCACTTACTAATGAATGTCATTAACTATTGAAAGTTCATGTAACATTTTTGGGAATATTTGTAAGTCAGGGGTGGGCTGGAATGTCAAGTAGTCATAAAAATAAACCTAACGAGACAACAAAATGTTTTTCATGTCTTCCAACTTTGTGGCATAGATTTTAACTGATATATTTAAAGAGACATATTAGTTTAAATGTCTTAAAATTTTTTATGTTAGATATAAGATTGACAGTTATAAATTTTTGAGCTAAGCTTAGATTTATTTTCACAGATTTCTTCAATTGTGTAAAGTTAAAAACTGCTCAAATAATTGGCCTGATATCTGGACAAAAACTTTGCTAATGTTGGAAAAACCTGTTACATAAGTTGAACGTTTCATATAATTCACTGTATACGCATTCACTTACATGCAAATACCCTTGGGAAAGGTATTAATCCGACTCTTCCCTGTAATTATGGGTTAAATAACAGGACAGATTGGGTTCTATAGCCTTTGCTGGCAACCAGTCTACCGCAGAAAGCAATGGCAACCTACTGCAGGATAATCTTCTGCTCAGTCATGTCTCTTTTGAGACATCATTGCCCAAAGTGTGTATCACATACAGTACTTAACTGACTGACTGAATATAATAGTTGGAATCATGATTAAGGCTTCTACTGATCATAAAGTGGGGGATTAGTTTTATAATGTTCTGAAGTAATAAACTGATCTCCTACTAATTACTGCTTAATAATATAATACATCTCTTTCCCACTCTAGTGATGAGTCAAATAACAGGACAGATTGGGTTTGGCTGTCAACCAGTCTACCGCAGAAAGGAATGGCATCCTACTGCAGGATAATCTTCTGTTTAGTCAGTCATGTCTCTTTTGAGACATGATCGCCCAAGTGTGTTTCACATAAGGCACTTAACTGACTGTTATACTTGTGTTGAAATTATTATTGTGTGAAATGCTGACTTATCAGTGTAAGCATTATCACTAAACTTAAATATTTATTTCCTTTAAACTTATCCTTAAGGTAGTTTTAGCCTAATGGATTTAACCAAAATAAATTGAATTTTCACTATTTTGACTTGAAAATCTTTTAATAGTTTTAAAATAATTGTATGTTGAAGTTTTACTGCTTATTTACTGGTGGGGTGCATTTTGCTGAACAAGTTTTCCAATAAACTAACATCCATAGCTCCAAGGACATTACATGTATAAATTTGAAATTTGTTAATAATCGTTAATGTTTAGTGTAGATTATAAAATTATAGACACTTTGTGTATATTTTAGATTGTCAACATAAATTTTTTAAGCTGAACAAATTGCCTATATTTCTGAGATAAGGTATTGTACTTATTTACATTATTCAGACTGTTGTCCTCATCTTTGTTGCCATATTTACAACGCTTCAGACACTGTACACTCTGGCCTTCTTCATTTGATTGGAATTTTTAACTAAACCCTTTATTTCATTTTACCACTGATGTAGCCAGTTATTGAACTCGACTCTTTGGATGAAGTCAATGAATTCAACTAATGTTTTTATCCACTGGGCTATGTGTTCTTGAGGAGGTGAACCAAAAAAATGTAGTCGAGTTAAAGGGAGATAAATGCTACTGAGATATCTGGAAGGGCATGACTCCTGGAACTATAACAATCTACAAAATAAAGTGTTAAGTTAGCAATTTCAATCACCTGAAGAAGTTTGAGTGTATAATGTCTGAAATGTTGTGAATATGGCAACAAAGATTAGGACAACAGTTCAAATAATGTAAATTGTGAACAAATTGCTTTTTCACTATTTTGATTTGAAGTATGCAAAATTAAAATAATCTAGTTGAATATTTATTTTAATGTCATTTCTTTAATTTTTGGTTCAGTTAGAAATTGAGTAGCCCATTCAAAAAAATAAAATTTTTTTTTAAGGGCAAAGGACATCTTAATTTTTAATAAAGGTAAAACGAAGTCAAAAAAGTATTTATTCATATATTTGTTTTTTCCTTGTAATTCTAGTTGTACCAACTTAGAGGTTCATATTTTCTTTAGTATCAAATTTATAAGGGGCCAAAATCTATAAAAACATGATCTTACCATAATATGTTCTATTAAAAATGTCTTGATACATAGTCAGTTAAGTGCCATGCATGATACATGCTTGGTCGATCATGTCTCGAAAGACACATGACTGAGTGGGAAGAACATTATCCCGCATTAGTTTGCCATTATTTTCTGCTGTAGACTAGTTGCCAACTAAGGCTATAGAACCCAATCTGTTCTATTATTTAACCTGTAACTGGAGGGGAGAGATGGATTAATACCTTTCCAAGGATTATTTGCACATAAGTGAATGCAAACATTGAGTGGGATTTTGGTTAGTTTTAAACTTTATATAAAACTCTTCAACTCAAAAATCAGCACCATCGCTTGATTAGACACAAGTAGTGTTGAAACTAAATACCTATTTCTGTAGTGATATTATGACATATTTATATTAGAATATTTAAATAAATATTCGCTCTACTTTGTATTGAGCATTTTATAAGAATAGTATTTTTTTGGATATAGAATTTTCTTCCATCCATACTTACCCTGTATTTGTGTTCATATATATATATTTTATTTATCTGTTTATCCACTTATACATGTGCTGATATGAAAAACCACCAATCCACAAAAAATACTTACTTACCTATTTATAAACAACACCTTAGCGAACACAAAACAAAAGGAACTCAAGACATAAAGTCACCTCGAAACACATGTAGCATCAAAAATACCATTCTGTGCCAATTTCTCTCATTGGAACAACATTATTTCTGTTTTTATGTGCGTGGGTGGTGCAATGGATATCGACATGAAACAACAAATCGGGGAGCCGAGTTCGAATTCTGGTTGAATTCGTTGTATTCACTTACGCACAAATATCCCTGGGAAAGGTATTAATCCGTCTCTTCTCTCCAGTTATGGGTTAAATAATAGAACAGATTGGGTTCTATAGCCTTGGCTGGCAATCAGTCTACCACAGAAAGCAATGGCAACCTTCTGTGGGATAATCTTCTACCCAGTCAGTCATGTCTCTTTCGAGACATCATTGCCCAAAGTGTGTATTACGTATGGCACTTAACTGACTGACTGAATATAATGCTTGGAATAATGATTAAGGCTTCTACTGGTTATAAAGTGGGGGATCAGTTTTCTATTGTTATGAAGTAATAAACTGATCTCCCACTAATTACTACTTAATAATATAATGCATCTCTTCCCCCTCTAGCTATGAGTCAAATAATAGGACAGATTGGGTTCTATAGCCTTGGTTGGCAACCAGTCTACCGCAGAAAGCAATGGCAACCTTCTGTGGGATAATCTTCTGCCCAGTCAGTCATGTCTCTTTCGAGACATCATTGCCCAAAGTGTGTATTACATATGGCACTTAACTGACTGACTGAATATAATGCTTGGAATAATGATTAAGGCTTCTACTGGTTATAAAGTGGGGGATCAGTTTTCTATTGTTATGAAGTAATAAACTGATCCCCCACTAATTACTACTTAATAATATAATGCATCTCTTCCCCCTCTAGCTATGAGTCAAATAATAGGACAGATTGGGTTCTATAGCCTTGGTTGGCAACCAGTCTACCGCAGAAAGCAATGGCAACCTACTGTGGGATAATCTTCTGCCCAGTCAGTCATGTCTCTTTCGAGACATGATCGCCCAAAACATAGAGTATCTGATATTTATATATCATTTCAGAAAGACAATCCATCTCCAATGACATGTTTAACCATATAGTCCTATTTTCTAAAATTAATTTTTTTCATCTAATGTTACAAAAGAGTTAAAAATTATATAATTACATGAGTGTGATGTACAAGTATTTTGTTTGACTAAAAGGTTGGTTTGGCTGTGGTGTAAGAAGTCTCCATAGTAGAAAAACATTTATTATTATGTCACCCTCTCATTGAAGGGGAGGTAAAGAGTGAGTTTCCCTTTCAGACAAGGTTGCAATAATCTGACAAGCCAAACCAAGAGACTCTTGTAAAGCATCATCTATCATTTGTATGTAAGAACATCCATAGTTAGCTGGTTTTCATTTTTATTTTTATTTATTTCTTATTGTTTTTACAGAATGTTCATCTGTGGAACCACCCGGGTGCGGGTTGCTACCGGGCGGCGACTCAGGGGTCGTGCCCTTCGTGGGTCACGACCATATTCAGATGATGCCTATTATGAAAAAAAGGAAATTCAACAGAGGATGAAATGGATTGCACATTTTTATAATCAGAGTGTCATTGATCAGGCGGTCAATAAGGTAAGATCTACAGGCATACTTTGTGTGAATTATGATTTTTGGTTACTGGGTTATTTCTGTGGATTAGATTCTATGCAATGATTTATATCTAAGAAGTATGGAATATCAAAAATAAGAAAACCTTTTCTTTGTAGATACTAGTATTAGATAATCAAGAAGGTAATCAGTGTTTTATATATATATATATATATATATATATATATATTATATAGAGCTATGAATTTTTATTACAAATTATCATCTACTACATAGTGTACATTTGTTTCAACATTGAAAGGACAATGTCGCATCGGGTAGTGTGAAAGAAGGATGAAAATTCATTATCTTATATTGGTGAATTATGTGTAAGAAGTAAGTAGGGTGGAAAATGGTAAATCAGAGTTACCTCTTCCCTCTTTCCATTCGAATTCTAACTTCCAACTACTATTGTCCTTTCAGTGTTGAAACAAAATGTACACGTTGTGGGAGATGGCAATTTGTACACTTTGTGGTAGATGGCAGTTTGTACACGTTGTGGTAGATGGCAGTTTGTACACGTTGTGGGAGATGGCAGTTTGTACACGTTGTGGGAGATGGCAGTTTGTACACGTTGTGGGAGATGGCAGTTTGTACACGTTGTGGGAGATGGCAGTTTGTACACGTTGTGGGAGATGGCAGTTTGTACACGTTGTGGGAGATGGCAGTTTGTACACGTTGTGGGAGATGGCAGTTTGTACTTGTTCTAAACTATAATTTATATATATAAGATAGATAGTGATGTCAAGTTCATGGATGTTATCCAGATCAATATGATATTTATAAAGGAAAACTCAACACATCATCTAAAGTGGTTATAAATTATAATTCATTTCAATCAACTAATTAGTTCATTTTATCAGGCCATGTTTTATTCAGTATAAATAATTTCCCAGAATATCCTAAAATCTTTTTAAAACAAAATGGAAATCAAGTAACATGACCCAGAATAGAAATCTTTAGCCTTATCGCAAGTAAGGGTCACCAAGGTTAGGAGACACATAAGTTCTTTGGGCAGAATGAATGACTATAAATCCATTACATGTCCACTTAGAAGCACATGAATGCATATACATATAAATCCCTACATATGAGCATATCTGTGCATACACACATACATGCATATACACATATTTACATACAAATGTGTCAATGCATACTCTTACATGCACACATATGCAT